>JAGKTI010003334.1:0-30237 GCA_018397915.1 Birgus latro
GCACTGGCCCAGTTGTAGATGGCAGACTTGAGGTTGTATCGGCGAAGGTTTTCGAGAGTTTTTTGTCCTCGCATGCGATCGTCCTCATCCTCGTACACAACCATCACCTCATCCAAAAACTTCGGTCGGTATAGCCTCTTCATTGCCACAATCACTCCCTGGTCCATTGGTTGGATGAGAGCAGTTGTATTAGGTGGCAAAAACAGTCACCTTATCCGACCATTCTCAGCAACCAAGTCCTTCTCAGACGGATGCGCAGGTGCATTGTCTAGAATCAGGAGGGCCATTACCTGGTCTCGTGGGATTTTCAGTGTCTCCGTCTGATAATGAATGACTGACCTCCTTTACAAAGTGTTGATGGAACCAATTTCTGAAGATCTTGGTTGTGAACCAAGCCTTCAGAGAATGATACCACACGACAGAAAGGGCATCCATTAACCCATGAAGGCACCTAGGCTGCTTTGCACGGCCTACAATAATGGGCTTGAGCCGGTGCATGCCGTTAGCATTTGCACAGCACAAAGCAGACACCCGTTGCTTTGAGAGCTTGGGGCCAGGCACACGCTTCTCTGTCTCCTCTGCAAGAGTGTTTGTGGGTATTGAACGGTAAAATAGGCCAGTTTCATCAGCGTTATAGACTTGACCGGAAGTGAGGCCCTCCCTATCAATCAAGCCATTCACCTTCTGCCGAAACTGTTGTATTCCTTCGTCGTTAGCGTCCAGAGCTTCGCCATGGGTCTTATGGTTGGTAAGTCCGTGTCGTAATTTGAACGCAAAGAGCCAACCTTCAGATACCTTGAAGTCTGGGGTGTCGTGTAGCCTTGCGAACTTCTCAGCAGCAGCTTTCAGCTCCGTTCCATGTACCAACACACCAGCAGCACGTTGTTGTCCATACCAAATCAGCGTGGACTGGTCGATGTCTGCATACTTAGGAGTAAACATCACCTTCCTCTCCACGTTTCGTTTGGTCTTCGAAGTGAAATCAGCCATGTACTGCTGTAGTTTGTCTTGGGACTTCTTGATATTAAACAAGGTGGAGCGAGGGAGGTTGAATTCACGACAAATCCGTGATGTCGGCCACCCGGCATCCACCTTCTCCAATACCTGCCTCTTCTTTTCCAGAGTCAGAACCACTTTCTTCCTCTTCTCAGGAGGCGGAGCCATCATCACACACATGATGAAGAAGGTAAAGAGCAGTATCAGGCACTGCAGGAGGTAGGGTATCACCACAAAACCAATCACTTCGGCCGCCATTGTCAGAGTGTGTTTACGAGCCAGGAGCGGAGCGGAAAATGGGACGGACAGACAGGTGCCACGCACGAAAACACAGCCTATCGGCGCGCGCGGGAAATTCAAACTGACGCGGTCCCAAAAAATCTGATTTTTTCCGGATTTTTGGGCATTTTGGGGGGCGGACAGCCCGCGAGGTCCGAATAGTGAGGGATCCGAATAATGGGCATCCGAATAGTAAAGAGATTACTGTATAGGAGCTTAGTCCGGTAGTTCCTCGAGTCTGATAAAAGCGAATTCCGGTCTACTGAAGTCCGTTATATCGAGGTTTTACTGTACAGTCATATAAGGTTTTCTTTTAAAAGCTCAACTGTATCATTATTAGCAACATCCTTGGGGAGTCTGTTACAGGTGGAACAGATCTTGTACAGTATATGAAAAAGTTTTCACATATGCTGTTGTTAAATCCTTTCACATCCTGCTTCCAACCATAGTTGCGTGTTGAGTTCGTGTTGAGACTAAACAGTTGAAGATTGCCAGACCCATTCAGTATTTTAAACATTTCATTGAAATGACCTCATAGTCAATGACTTTCTATTGAAAACATTCCCAGAGCCATCAGGCAATCCTGATAACTCAGTCTCCTGATAGATATCGCCCGCATTTAACAAAATTTAACAATAATGTTTTTTGCCCGCATCTGTGTGTATGTGTGTGTGTGTGTGTGTGTTTTTTTTACAATTGTCTGTATATCAGTTAGCATTATTTCTCATGAATGGCTTGAGCTATCAACATGAAACCTTCAGGGTATCAAGATAAGGCGAAAGTCTTGGACAAGTTCAAAAATGGACACGTGGGGTCAAGGTCAAGGTTACCAAAATGGCTGCCAAAGGTCAACTAGTTTTTATTGCCCACCTTTAGCATCATTATATATCACAAATGACGAGCTATCAACATGAAACCTTCAGGGTATCAAGATAAGGCCAAAATCTTGGACAAGTTCAAAAATGGGCACTCAGGGTCAAGGTCAAGGTCACCAGAATGGCTGCCAAAGGTCAACTAGTTTTTATCACCTGCCTTTAGCACCATTATTTCTTTGAATGGCTTGAGCTGTCAACATGAAACCTTCAGGGTATCAAAATATGGCCAAAATCTTGGGTGAGTTTGAAAATGGGCACTCTAACAGTCAAGGTTAAGGCTCCCCAAATGGCTGCCAAAGGTCAACTAGTTTTGTTAATGTGGATTGGCTTTTTGTGAAATGCAGTAACTGAATTTCATAGAGTTTTGCAGATTTTCTTCACATTTGTTTTGTAAGTAGCTTGTAACTTGGCCAACAGCATATTCTGGCGGGCGATTAACATTCGGCTCCCAAATGCTGTTCTTTTATTGGAATGAGTTTTGTAGCTTTAGCTCCAACTCTTTGAAGTCAGTCTACAGTATGTCTTTCCTAAGTGTGAGGAAGCAGAGCTGCACAGCATAGCTCAGAAGCAGCTGAATTAATGGGTTATAGAGTGTAAGAACGAGCTCTGTTCATATAATGAAACTGCCTCTGGATGTAGCCTTGCAGTTTCTGGTCCTTTATCTTTACTTTGATGCAGTGTTTTGGAAAAGTTAGGTCACTACTGTTCAGTGCACCTAAGTCCATTTCCAAGTGAGCCATCCGTGGAATTTTTTCCAACAGTGAATAGTCTGACCCAGGATTTGTATGGCCATTATGCATCACCTTGCATTTCTCCAAGTTAAATTGTATTTTTCGTATCCCAGACCTTTCTCTTGTCCTACAGAAGTTTGCCCAGAGTTTTTTATTCCCTTCAAGACTGCTCACATTTGCTCCACGTTTGATGTCATCTGCAAACTTGAGATCACACTTAGCAGGCCAACATTTGTCATTGATATATATGAGGAACTGGAGTGGACCAAGGACTGACCTTGTGGAAATCCAGAAGTGACTGAAGCCCATTCAGAACTGTGTCATTGAATTATACAAGGAACTGGAGTGGACCAAAGACTGACCTTGTGGAACTCCAAAAGTGGCTGAAACTCATTCAGAAGAAATTTTTATTTAATTTTCTTTATTTCTGTTAGTTTCTTTTATAACCTTTGGTTGTGACTCAAAAAGATGAATAAGAGAGAGGGATAGAAGAAACAGGAGGAGGATAGGAAAGGAAGAGAAAGAGGAAAATTGGGAGAGAAATAGAGATGGGGAAACAAGATTCTTAATGTGAGTTAGTGTGAGCTTTTATAATGGTAAAACGTATCCTTACATACAGAGGACCGATTTGTGTGATACTGTACCCCAGGTTTAATAAATGACTGTGTAAATTGGTTAATGTATGAACACATACCAGCTAAGGATGGAGGGCCTACTGTAATTGTGTTTTAGATGTAAAAAACCTTTATTGTCTAATAAAATTGCATGACATAGCATTATAGGTATAAGCTGGTGATTGTGTGATGTATGTGTGGGTGTGCATGTGGTATGTAGGTGGAGTGCATGCTTCCTGGTGGTGAGAGTTGGCGTAAGTGAGAGTGACTGTTCAATTCTGTGTTGCATGTCTTTGTATATACATAAATTACCTGTACCCTCCTCTGTTGTGGGGTGGACATAATCTGGTTTCACCGTGGGGTGGTACTACTACTCTGCGGCCAGATTGTGTTAGGAAGAATTCCGCCACCGTATTCCTTGCGTGTCGTAACAGGCGACTAAAAGGGGCGGGGTGAGGGGACTAGGGACCCCCTCGCCCCCTCCTCTGGTTTTTAGTTCCTAAAAAGAGACAAGGCAGAGAAAGGGATGGGGGATCGAGTTATCCCCGTACCCTGAAGGTTGGGTCTCTAAATGTGTGTGGATGTAGTACGATTGAGGCTAAAAGGGAGGAGATTGGGAGAATGTTTGTGAGAAGAAAGTTGGATGTGTTAGCTTTGAGTGAAACAAAGATGAAAGGGAAAGGTGAGTCTACGTTTGGGAGTGTGAATGAAAGATTGTCAGGTGTTGATAGAGGAAGGGCAAGAGAAGGTGTGGCCTTGTTAGTGAGCCTGGAAGTACAGCAGTGTGTGATTGAATGGAAGGAGGTGTCATTGAGACTGATGTGGGTGAAAGTGAAATTTGATTGTGAGTTGTGGGTATTTGTGAGTGCATATGGGCCTGGTAGTGAAAGGGATGAAGAAGAGAAGGAGTCTTTCTGGAATGATGTTGATGAGTGTTTGCAGAGCTTTGGAGTGAATGTGAATGTGGTAATGATGGGGGATCTGAATGCTAGAGTGGGAATTGTAGCAGTTGAAGGTTTAGTTGGTATGCATGGTGTGCCTGGAAGAAATGAAAATGGGGAATGAGTGATAGGTGTGTGTGTGTTGAGCAAGAGATGGTGATTGGGAATACCTTGTTTGAGAAGAAAGATATAAGTATACATGGGTGAGACTGGAGGGTGGAAGGGTTGTTGACAGAGCATTGATGCACTATGTGGTTGTGTCCAGGAATGTAATAGGAAGATTGTTGGATGTGAGAGTTTTGAGAGGGGAGGGTGGAGGTATGTCTGACCACTACCTGGTGGAGGGAAGGTTGAGAGTAGGTAAGAGATGGGTGAGAGCTAGGAGAGTTATGTGTGGCAGGGAGGTTTTGAAAGTGAGTGAGTTGGATAAAAGAGAGAAAATGATAAAGAGTATCAGGAGAAATTGAGAGATAAGTGGAATGCAGTGAAAGATAAGGAGAGTGGGAGTGTGGAGGAGGAATGGCAGTTGTTTAAGAGTGCTGTGGTGGGGCATGCAGAAGAGGTGTGTGGTGTGAGACGAGTGGGTGGTGGTGTAAGAAAGGGAAGTGAATGGTGATGCGAGGAAGTAAGCATGGCTGTGGCTGAGAAGAGACGTGCATATGAAGTGTGGTTGCAGAGGAAGGATGAGGTGTCATATGAGAGGTATAAGGAAAAGAGGAATAGGGTGAGAAGGGCTGTGTGTGATGCTAAAGTGGCAGGAGATGAGAGAGAGGGTAGGCAATTGACTGAGAATTTTCAGCAGAATAAGAAAATGTTTTGGAAGGAGGTGAAAAGGGTGTGAGAGTCTGGGAAGGAAGAGCGAGTAAAAGCAAAGGATGGAAGGATGTTAATTGAAATGGATGCAGTAAGGAAGAGATGGGCGGAGTATTTTGAAAGATTGTTAAATGTAGAGGAGGAAAGGGAGGCTGAGATTGTGGTAGATGGAAGGGTGCAAGGAATAGATGTGTTGGGAGAGGTGAATGAATCTTTGAACATGATGGAGGAACTGCAAGAGGCAGTAAAGCAGATGAAAACAGGGAAAGCTGCAGGCATGGATGGATGTGCTGTGGAATGCCTGAAAGGTGGTGGAGTGACTTTTGTTGACTGGTTAGTAAGATTGTTGAATGTGTGCTTTGTGCAAGGTATGGTGCCAGTTGACTGGGCAAGTGCTTGTATGGTCCCATTGTATAAAGGTAAGAGTGATAAGTATGAATGCACTAGCTTTAGAGGTATAAGTCTGTTGAGTGTTGTAGGTAAGGTGTATGGTAGAGTGTTAAGAGAGTTAGAGAGGGTACAGAGGGAGTGATTGGTGATGAGCAGTGTGGCTTTAGGAGAGGGAGGGGATGTGTGGATCAGGTGTTTGCTGTGAGACAGGTGTGTGAAAAGTTCAAGCCTGGAAAACTAAAAGGTGTGATTCTTGAATTTCTTGTTGCACTTGATCTTATCTGGGGCCTTGTAATCATAAAAGTAACCATGATTACGATTACAACATGAGAGTAATCGATTATGATTGAGATTACCGTGAAAAAAATGCCTAAGTAAATCGATTACGATCACGATTACACAAAAGTCTGTAATCGATTACGATTACAGATTCCAATTACCCCATGTCTGGAGGACACTGTGCTGTAGTGTGTAGAACACTACAGTGTGATAAGCCACAGAAATCTAAACAAAAGGGTACAGTTCATAGTATTGTAGCAGATGTGCATGTCGGCGGCATTTCTTTGTGTCCAACCCCAGCTGTGTGGGTTAGCACAACCCACCCAGCAGGCAGCAAGATGTTGGCATGGACACTGGATACCGGTGCAGAAGCAACTGTGGTGGGGTTATCTGTATCAGAATCCCTTAGAATCTATTGGAGTATGTTGCAACGGAGTAATTTATCAAGATTTAATGCTGCAGAACAACAACTGCTTACGTGTCTCAGAACTTTTATAGCAAAACTGAACCTGGGAAGCAAGTACGTACAGGCTACAGTTTGTTTTGTGAAAGAAGTAAAAGGTGCTTCGACTGTGTTGCCTTGGGGATTCTGCCAGAGAACTTTCCAGCATAAATCAAATCAATAAAATCGACTAGGGATGGAGGGAAGACATCTGTGCGTGGCGTGATCATCTTTGGGCAGAACAGGAACGCTGAAAAGAACCCTGGCATCCCACCAGTCATTTTACCAAGATGGCCACATTCACGGTAGTCTACAGCAGAAGAGTGAAAGGAACATGCTGAAACACTCTTACAAGCATTTCCGAGAATGTTTGGTACCACAAATAACCTCAGGGAGATGAGTGGAGGACCAGTGTGTATCCAGCTGAAGGAAGATGCTCAACCTTATGCTGTAACTGTACCCAGGACCATACCTTACAGCTGGAGGGAGATGATTAAGACACAACTTGATGAACAAGGATGTCATTGCCAAGGTTGATTATCCTGCGGAGTGATGCCATCCTATTGTACCTGTTGCAAAGAAGCCTTCTGGGTTAAGGCTATGTGTAGACCTCACAAAACTTAACAGGTATGTGCTAAGACCCATTCACCCTGTAAGATCACCTCATGATGCAGTTGCTTCAGTGACTAAAGGATCTAAATGGTTCACCACTCTGGATGCCAAAATGGAATATTTCCAAATTAAGATAGCTGAAGAGGACCAAGATCTAACTTGTTTCATAACTCCTTGGGGAAGATTTAAAGTCAAACGTGCTGTCATGGGATTAGTTTCATTAGGAGGTGAATATAACTGGAGAGGGACCAGGTCTTGAGTAGTATACCCCAAACAGTGAAAATTGTAGATGACATCCTGGTCTATGACAGCTCATACTCTGAGTACCTAAAACATGTCATAGCAATACTGAAATGATGTGAGGAGCATGGTACGGTATCACTTTAAACCATAATATATTTCACTTTGCAGCTGACAGTATGCAATATTGTGGCTACATCATCTTGAGTGAAGGCTATACTGTGGGTGAGAGGAAGGTGAAAGCAATTGCAGAATTTAACCTCAGAATATTACTGACCTGAGATCATTCATAGGACTTGTGAGTCAACTTGGAAGTTTCTGTGCTGCCATCACTACCTCCGCACAGTCATTAGGGGACCATTAAAAACCACAAAGCATCTGGTGTTGGACTGGGCAACATGAGACAGCATTCAAGAAAGTTAAAGAAGTCTTGGTATCACCACCAGATTTGGCACACTTTGACCCTTAGCTTTCCAGTGTTGGAAACTGATGCGTCAAGACTGCATGGCCTCGGGTTTGTCTTGCGGCAGTGCTATGGTGAGGAGTGGAAACTGACTCAATGTGGATCAAGATTTCTCACAGACGCAGAGACGAGATATGCCATGGTGGAACTTGAGACAGGAGTAATGTGGGCAATGTGGAAGTGTGGCACTTACCTCAGGGGACTGCCACACTTCGACCTGATCACGGACCATCGTCCTCTAATCCCAGTCTTTAACAGCAAGACATTGAATGAAACTGACAACCCAAGACTATAATGCATGTGTGCAAAGCTGAGTGCTTACAGTTTCACAGCCCAGTGGAAGAAAGGGACTTCGCACTTAAAACCAGATGCACTATCACGGGCTCCAGTGCAGGATCCAGTGAAGGAAAACGAAATTCTTGAGGTGGAAGAGGATCCCCTTCACGTAGCAGTGATGTCCATTCTTCATGCAATGAGTGAGGAAGGTCAGCAATTGGTACCCCTGCAAGATCAAAACTCTGGAGAAGGTTCGTGCTGCAGCTTCAGTTGACTCTGAATATGGTGCCATGAGGGATGTCATCCTGAGGGGTTTCCCTGATCATCAACATGAGTTAGACCCCGTGCTACGACCATATTGGGGCATCCGTAGCATCCTGGCATTGAACGATGGATTCATTGTGTACGATCCTCGACTTTTGATTCCCGCACCCTTCAACGTGAAACTTAAGAGAGACTTCATGATGGTCACCAGGGAGTGGTGCAGACAACGAGACGTGCTTGTCAAACTGTTTATTGGCCGGGGATAGACAGTGTTGTAAGCAACATTGTTGCATCTTGTGCTAATTGTCATTCACTTCCACCAAGCTAACCTAATGAACCCTTGTGGCAGGATGACAGCCCCCCTAGTAGAGTGTTTGAATCTGTATCAGCAGACTATTTTCACGTTTTTGGCCATACATTCCTTGTTTATGTGGACTGTTTGTCTGGGTGGCCATATGTGTACTCTTGTGCTAGGCCTGCCTCTGCTGCCCATTTAATCAGTGTGTTCAGGCATGTCTTTTCAGCAATAGAGGTGTCTGTGGTGTTGCGCACGGATGGTGGTCCATGATTCGCTTCGTCAATGTTCGGACATTTCCTGGCTAAATGGAGGGTGGAACATAGGGTCATGGCTCTATACGATCTGAGAGCCAATGGGCATGCAGAGGCAGCTGTTAAGTCTGTGAAATGGTTGATTCTGAATACAACAAGCAATGGTGATTTGGATGTAGACTCATTTGCTGGGGGCCTTTTGGAACTTTGTAATGCCCCACATGCGGATGGCAGATCACCTTCTCAGATCCTCTGTGGGTATCCACTGCGTTCAACTATCCCTGTACATCACTGTTCATTTGCACCAAAGTGGCAGGTTGCAGCGGATTTGTGTGATGCATGTCAGGGGGAAAATTAGATTATACTTTATATAATAAATAAATGTGGAGC
This sequence comes from Birgus latro, assembly GCA_018397915.1. Lineage (NCBI taxonomy): Eukaryota > Metazoa > Arthropoda > Malacostraca > Decapoda > Coenobitidae > Birgus > Birgus latro. Next base: position 9,155 of record JAGKTI010003334.1, read on the forward strand.
CAGATGTCACGATGGAAATGAGAATAACCCTCTGGTCGATTATCACGAGAGAATCGACTCGTGAAATCAAGTAGCGATTTCACTTTTATGTTGGCTTACTTCACCAATTCTCTAGAGTCGAGAATTTTATAAACTTTCTCAACAGTACACAGCAGAGACTAAATTCTCAAGAAAGCTGTATTACTGTACTGTTGGCCTCTGAGAAAGTTAGTTCACCCCTTAACATTAAAAAAACAATAATAATAATAATAACAGGATCTTGGCTGAGTCCTAGCTGGCAAAACGGATTTAAGAATTAATACCAAGAGCTGGCCTAAGGTACCAGTCGTGAGTAATATAAGTAGTTGTGCTAACTTGGAGTAGCAAAAGTGTACTAAATATGTGGGGAAATCAAACACGACTGTTACATTTAACAAAGCTCAAGAAAACGAACTGTAAGTTTATTAATTACATGAAAATAAATTTACGCTACATGAATCTATTCAAAATCAAGAAAAGGAAATGCACTTACTCAAGCACTCAAACAAATAGCTAAATAAAGCACTGAGCTAAATAACCAAAAACCTTAAGCCTAGGAAAAACAAAAGAAATACTGATCAGTAGAGATGAGACCGTCGCTGCTATAGTCAATCACCAGGTTGGTGGGAGATTTGGGAAAACGCCGATCTATCTATCTATCTATCTATTGCCAGACGCCTCAATCCCGAACGGGGTGGCCACAAACAAATCGCCTCCATGTCACTCTGTCCCCTGCCATTTCACTACCACGCTCCCAACTCACACCCCCCTCTCTCATATACCTCTCCACTCCATCCCTCCATCTCATCCTCGGCCTCCCCCTCCCTCTCGCCCCCTCCACCTCACTCACATACACTCTCCTCGTCAATCTTTCACTCTCCATCCTCTCCACATGTCCAAACCACCTTAACATGTTTCTCCTAACACTTCCCATCACGTCCTCAAGCACACCACAACGCTCCTTCACTTCCTCATTTGTTAGTCTGTCTCTCCATGTGACTCCACATGCTCCTCTCAAATAACTCATTTCCACTGCTCTCACTCTTGACTTCTGTCCTTCCAACAGGGTCCAAGCTTCACTTCCATATGTCAGAGTTGGTATCACAATACTGTCATGTAACAACTTTTTCACTTCCATGCTCACCTCCCTGTTTCTTATCACTGCTTTCAATGAACCAGCAACCTTCCTTCCCTGCTGTACCCTTTCGAGCACTTCACCCTCCAAACTACCATCCTTACTCATCACACTGCCCAAGTACTTAAATTCACTCACATTCTCCATTTCCTTCCTATCCAATCTCACTGTACACTCACTGGCTTCACTTCTCTCGAAGACCATCACTTTACTCTTCCCCACATTCACCTTTAGATTCCGTTTCTTACACACTCTCCCAAACTCATCTACCAAGCCTTGCAGCTCCCCTTCGTCTTCACTCAACAACACAGTATCATCTGCAAACAACAGTACAGGTAGTTTCCAAACAGTGGCCTTTCTCACTAGGGCCACTCCAACATCCACTGCCCGACCTTGTATCTCTTTTATAACCCCATCCATATACAGATTGAACAACCATGGAGACATGACACATCCTTGTTTCAATCCAACCTTCAAATGGAAAGATTCACTCAGTTTGCCATCCACACGCACTGCACCCTTAGCACCCTCATACATACTCTTCACTGCCTTCAACAACTTCCCATCCACTCCATATATTCTTAATACCTTCCACAAACCTTGTCTATCCACCCTGTCATATGCTTTCTCCAGATCCATGAAGGCTGCATACAACTTCTTGCCCTTCTCTAGAAACTTTTCCACTAAGGATCTAAGAATGAATATCTGGTCTACACAACCTCTTCCCTTCCTAAAACCTCCTTGTTCTTCTCCAACTAATTCCTCAGTAATTTCCCTAACTCTGTCAATAAGTATCCTACCATATATTTTTCCTATTACACTGAGAAGGCAAATGCCCCTATGATTACCACACACTGCTTTTTCCCCTTTTCCTTTGTACAGAGGAATAATTATACCTGACTTCCAATCCTCCGGGACTCTACCCTCCTCCCAAGCCAATCTGCACACCTTCCACATCCATTCTATTACTATCTCTCCCCCATGCTTCAGCATTTCACCACACACTCCATCAATTCCTGGGGCTTTCCCCATTTTAACTTTCTTCATTGCTTCCACCACTTCCATCCTGGTGATTTCTTCCTCTCTTCTCACAACCCTCCTACTCCCTGCCATTCCCCAGCCACTTATACTTGTATTACTTTCATTCTCTATGTTCAACAGTTCATTGAAGTGTTCTCTCCATCTGTTTACTTTTTCTCCCTTCTCCAATAGTAATCTACCATTTTTATCTTTCACACCCCCACTGCCTTCGTTGGCACCCTGTCTAGCTCTCTTTACCTCCTTCCAGAACATTTTCTTACATTCCCTCCACTTTGCACTCAAATTCCTTCCAAATTCCTCATCCACTCTCTTCTTACTCTCTCTTACTAATCTTTTCACCTCTCTCCTCCTCACTACATATAACTCTCTCGTCCGTCTCTCAGCTTCTTCGTTGCCCCTGTTTCTCATCCACTCATTATATGCTTTCTTCTTTTGTGCCACAGCCTCTCTCACCTCTTCGGTCCACCATGCTGTTCCCTGAACCCCCTTTCGTCTCCTCTTCACCCCACACACCACCTCACATGCTGCACAGATTTCTTCTGTCAATACCTTGCACACACCCTCCACGTCCCCCATCTGCTCCAATCTATATTTACCCAATCGTTCCTCCACTTCCCTTCTATATTCGGCCTTTATTCCATCCTCTTGTAACTTTTCTACCCTCCTTGTAACAAATACGCCGATACTGCAGGATATTCCGAGATCACTAGAAGAAATCTATCCGCATTGGGTATCGCACTCCGCACTCTGTGACTATCCATTGACGACTGACTTGTGTTCGAGTGTCGAACACAGAGGTGTGTGAAAAAGGCGTGGCCAACTAACAGCCAGGGAGGCAAGTGCAAAGAAATGACAATTCAAAAATTATCGCTCAGAGGAATGCACTGTCTGTACATAAGGACAGTCACTCGCGAGAGAATGACGAAAGTTTTGACACCTTGATGCAAATATAAGTACAGAAGTGGACGGTTAAGAGAATGAGCGAAGTTCTGTGGATTTCAGAATTGTTCAATCGTTCCCGCAAAATCAGTCAGTGTCACGATTTACGATACACAATTTCATGATGTAGGAAATTTGTGATAATGCAAAAGCTGAGCATTTAAGGCACCAAGCGAAGATATGGCACGATGCTACAGCTCATTCACTCTCTAAATTGCTGATGGAGGGCTATGTGGATGTCCAAGACCATGTGACAGGATGGTGGGATCGCACTGGTATAATTGTGGGTGTTGGTCGCCACAGGGATTACTTAGTGAAGTTGGGCAGCAGTCATACACTGGTGAAATAGAAAGTACCTCGGACCTCACCATCTCATTGTCCTGGAGGTGACGGCTAGGTCCTCATCATTGTCCCTGCAGCAGACTGCAACTTCTAGAGTGACACGCAACCCAAATTCACAACCAACCAAAATATGGATGGCGATGGATTGCCTACACCAACATCATCACCACCTGTATGGTGATCAGGACGGCAGCGACGTGAGCCTCAGCGACTTATGGTTCGATGGGATTCGAAGACATACTGTGAGGATTCTTCAAACGTCACGAGGTCCTGTGTCACCCTTGATGTCTTGGGGGGAGGGAGAGGTGTGTGATGTTTGTGTGGGCATGCATGTGGTATGTAGGTGGAGTGCATGCCCTCTGGTGGTGAGAGTTGGCATAATTGAGAGTGACTGTTCCATTCTGTGTTGCATGTCTTTGTATATACATAAATTACCTATACCATTGATTTCCTGTATAAAGCAGTTAAGCAGTAGCCTCCATACTGTAAAGAACTCCTCCTCAGTGAAGAAAGCATTGCCTCTGTGTTTCTGTCGATCACTGCCCCAGATCTTGGGTATAAGCACAAACATAACAGTGACGATCAGACACCGAACCCCCTTTTCCCATAGGTTAAATACTGTACTCTGTTATACAAGCATTCACTTGGCGAGCAGATTTTCACAAATGTACCTATTGTACATTAAATTCTCGTATCTAGTGTAAACTGCCAAAAGGGTGCTGTTAGTTGATGTACTAACGGATAGTGATGTAATCGCCTCCCCAACCCCACCAAGGGGGGCGTGACCCCCCATAAAACCTTATAATTGTACTGTATAACTGTTCTGAGGTAGAAAAATACCCTTGAATAATGAATAGGCATGACAAAATACAGTATCATTGTACTGGTGAATGAGCTGGCACCAGCCAGTCTAGCATTGCACTGCCACCAAACATATATAAATCACACACACACACAAAGACACACACACACACACACACACACACACACACACACACACTTACATTAACATATTCACTAAAGTCTTGACATAAAAGATGTTGTTACACAGATATGTTTAACAATCAGTGAAGCAATGTATTGTTTGGCTGTGAGGCTGTGAGAAGCACCAGTCCTGCAGTGCTTGTTTCCAGCCATGAGCAAAAGTTAAACGACAATTTTCTCCCAGTATTAAGCACTGTTTTCCATATTTCTTTTTTCTACCCAAACAACATTACATTCTGCATTATTATACTGTCGTGTGTAATTCATATTGCTGTGACAAGAACAGCTAGTGCTGGCCATAGACCTAGCTGGTTGTGACATTGAAATTTTGTTTATGGCTGAACATACACATCAGGCTTTGTGATGCTTAGCTGCGTAAATAATGCCTTATGTCGATGTGTTTCCCGGTAACAAAATTTCTGTGTTGTTGTCATGATTATGTACACTTTCATCACTAATTTGCTGATGGTACAGTTGAATGTATGGAAATTTATTTGTTCAGTAGAGGACAAATATTAAAAATGTCCATCTGTTTATTGCTAGACACCTTTCTCCCGTAAGGAGTGGCCACAAAAAAATCGCCTCCATGTCGCCCTGTCCTCTGCCATTTCACTGCCCTCCTCCCAGCTCACACACTCCTCTCTCATATATCTCTCCACTGCATCCCTCCATCTCATCCTAGGCCTCCCCCTCCCTCTCCCCTTCTCCACCTCACTCACATATATTCTTACTAGTTGCTTGCTCTCCTTCCTCTCCACATCGCCAAACCACTTTATTGTATTTCTTCTAATGCTTTTTATCACATCCACAGCCACATCACAACGCTCCTTCACTTCCTTATTTGTCAGTCTGTCTCTTCATGTGACTTCACATGCTCCTCTCATATAACTCATTTCCATTGCTTTCACATTTGACTTGTGTCCTTTGAACAAGGTCCAAGCTTCACTTTCTTATGTTAGAGTTGGTATCACAATACTCTCATGCAATGACTTTTTTACTTCCATGCTCACTGCCCTATTTCTTGTCCCTGCTTTCAAAGAACTGGCAACCTTTCTTCCTTGTTGTACCCTTTCAAGCACTTCATCCTCCAAACTTCCATCCTTACTCATCATATTACCCAAATACTTAAATGCAATCACATTTTCCATTTCCTCATCATCCATCCTCACTGTACATCCAGTAATTTCATTTCTCTTGAAGACCATAACTTTACTCTTCCCTACTTTCACCTTTAGAGTCTGTTTCTTACACACTCTCCCAAACTCATTCACTAAGTCTTGCAGTTCCCCTTCATCTTCAGATAACAATACAGTATCATATGCAAACAACAGTACAGGAAGTTTCCAAACACTGCCGTCTCTCATTAGGGCTGCTCCAACATCCACTACCATACTTGTAACACTTTTATAACCCCATCCATTTACCGGTTGAACAACCATGGAGACATGACATCCCTGTTTGAATCCAACATTCAGCTAGGAAAATTCACGTAGTTCACTGTTCACACGAACTGCAGCCATGGCACTGTCATACATACTCTTCACAGTATTCAACAGCTTCCCATTTACTCCATATATTCATAATATTTTCCACATTCTTTGTTCATCCACTCTTTCGTATGCTTTTTTCTCGAAACCCATGATGGCTGCATACAATATCTTTCCCTTCACTAGAAACTTTTCCACAAAAGACCTCAGGATGAATCTCTGATCTACACAACCTCTTCCCAAAACCTCCCTGTTCTTCTTTGGCTGATTCCTTTGTTATTTTGCTAACTCTGTCAATAAAAGCTCTACCTTATACTTTTCCCATTACACTAAGAAGACTAATGCCTGTATGATTACCACACACTTCTTTTTCCCCTTTTCCTTTGTACAGGCAAATAATTATACCTGACTTCCAATCCTCTGGGACTCTACCATCCTCCCAGGCCAATCTAAGTGTATGAAACAGTTAGTTCTGCCACAGTATTCAACTACATTTAGAAAAGGATGTTAATAGAAAAGTGCTATTTGGTTTACTTTTCAAATTGGAGGGTTAAATATATCCTTTTTTTTCCCATGTACAAACTCAGGTCCTTTCAGATGTGAAGTGTATTATATATTATTCTTTCTTTTGACATTATGAGCAATATTTCACATTCCTGTAGTTTTTTCTTTTTCAATTTTAGATCAGTAATATCCATGAAACCTGTGATTAACTGTACTGTACTTAATACTGTACATGCACTTTACACCTGACACTTGGAGGCAGAGCAAGGCAGGTTAGCAAGGTAGACAGAAAGAGGCTAGGCATACCTTACCAAATATGAGAGATGTGTGAGGCATGCGTGAGAAATATAACAGAAGATGTTAGGGGGAATATACTAACCAGAGAGTAGCTGGAGAATTTCTTGATGCAATAAATCCAGTGTGGTTAGTGGTGTAAATGCCTTGTGATCCAGTGGCATAGGAGGCGATAATGCACTACGCCTCCTCCCCTGCCGTACTCATGCTCCATCCCTGGTGAAGTTTTTTTATAATCTTCTGCTTTTTTTCAAGGGATAGGACATTCCTGATGTGCTTGGCAGGTGGAGGTGCCATTGAGACACATGTCAGCAGAAGGCAGGAGGCCAGCACAACATGAAAGACAGGGATACTGAAACACATGACGTACTCCACCGTCGGGACAGTTGCTACGCTCATTTCTATTAGCGGAGGGAGACCAGAGAGCAGCAGCTTTAGAGGGAGGGGACCAACACATTGTCATTCATTTCGGAATGAAATAGACGAGGAAATAAGAGTATGAAATGCACTGAAGAGGAGGAATATACATAATATCGAACACGAGAAAAAAAAAAATAGGGACATACAGGTAATAAATTAGAATGAAAATTACAAAATTTGGTAACATTGAAACAGTGTTTGGGTGGCAGGACTCCCACTGAGTGTTGCAGATTTCAGATTTGGGGCTTCCTTTGGATTACAAAAAATTTGTCCTTATTTGTTGTGACAGACAATGACACATGCCAGATAATGTTGTGACAGATATGAGAGAGTTTACTGTACTTGTAACATTGGGACCTCCCCATACAGTACAGTAACATTTTATTATCCCTATTACATTATTCAAGGGTCTTTTTGTAAGTCTGAAGAGTTAACATTATACAGTACAAGTATAGGATTTTATAGGAGGCTAGAACCCCCCTCCCCCCCCCCCCAAAAAAAAAAAAAAAGAAGGGGGGGGTGCTACATCACTAGCTGTCAGTATGTCACCTCCGGCTTCCAATTGGTCATTGTGTGCAGGGTTCCAGTAATTGAAAGTTATTGTATATGATTCTGTGTAATCATACATCAGTGTGTAGAAGAAAAGAAAATGTCACCATACATAAATATTCTTTACCCACAGGAGCCAGCACAGTCAGCCACATTCTCTACCAATGGTGAGATGGTGATTGTGGGAACGACCAGTGGACGGTGGTTTGTGATGGATGCTGAAACAAGGGAAATGTACTCGCAACACACTGATGGCAATGAACCCATTCAGGTGAGTTCTTCGGTCTTGTTGGCCTGAGAGAGGCATAGGGAGTAGTTATTGGTAAGTAATTTTTTTTTTCTTTTTAATTGCAACAGAGGAAGGAAAAAAAATGAATAAAAAAAATAATCCATACTCCAGGTTACAGGTATCCTCCATTCATAAAAAGTCTGTAACAGTTGAACTTCAACAGCCATAAGTTGAAGCTTGGGGGGAAACCACTAAGGGGAAGTCAGTTCCAAAGTGATGCAATCTGGGGAATGTTCTGCAATATGGCAGTGTGACAGTCCAGTCAAGAGTGCTACCAGATGCGCGTGTAGCACAAGGGAAGGCATAGAGAGATGACACAATGGATGCAACTTTGTCTGAGCATTAGCCATGAAGGTATCTGTAAAATAATGCAAGGGAGGCAACATTCCATTGTAAAATAATGCAGGGGAGGCAACATTCCATCTTACTTGTAGGGGAGGTAGTTCATTTGTAATCGTTTCGTTTCGTTTCATTTTTGAAGGCTCCAACATGCTTGCATGCGTCGCCCTTGGTCACCTAATGGCGGCTCTCCATGCTCCTTTATTCTGAATTTTGTGCAGTTGTTTTAGTGCAACCTCTCCACATCCATTCCATAAGGGTGAGCAGTATTTCAGCTGAAAGCACACATTGGTAATAAATTATAGCTAGCTGCTTGTCAGTGAAGAAGTTACAGACTCTATACAATAATCCAGGTTTCTTTGAAGCAGTTTTAGCAAGTGATCTAACATGAGAGGTGAAGCTGAAGACATTGTTAAGTGAAACACTAGTATCATTGAAGGTAATATAGGAATCAGGCAATATCTGTCTATTAGTGCAATGTATATATTTGGTTTTACGGGGCGCTCACCATCCACTCCCTCAATGTAGTGCTGCTCTTGGGTGTCTGCCCTTTCCTCTCCTTCATCCTTCTTTCCTTCCATCCTCTCCTGTCTTTCCTTTCTTCATTCTTTCCTCGTCCTTTAGCCTACGAGTGACTTTACACTCCCTCTTCTGTCTTCCTGTCCTTCATTCTTTTCTTTTCCTTCTGCATGTGAGTGACTCTACACTGAGTGACAAGTCAAAAGGTTTCCTGTACACTAGGAAACCATTAACTACGCTGGGTGGTAACCACATAACCAAATTTTGGTGCCTGGTGGTTAAGTGGGTAATTACAGCGCTCCAGTCCGATTGAGCCGGTGAAGGTTTATATTCAATGGATGGTTGGGGTTTATTGCTCACGTAATGCCACTCGGGGATGAGTGAGGCTGGTCACTCTCGTCGTAAATGTCAGGATCAACTTACCTAGCCCCGGGCTTCTGCACTACTCATGGGGCAACGTAGGATTGGATGATGGATGGATGACTAATATTAAATGAGACAACGTTATTTTGTCCCCATTCAGTGATCTTGGGAAAGTTTTGATTTATGGATATTTCAATATGGAGTTATGAAGAGATATTGAACATTGTGAATGGGTGTTTAACCCCTGAAGTCCTGATCACATCAACTAATGCGATTTGAGTTTTGTGCCAGAATGCCTAATTGCATCAATTGGATGGGGGCTGTAAAAAACTGCAGAGCGCTTCCTCCTCCCTGATTATGACGTACAGTACATGGCTTCAGGCCAATGAGAACTCGCCCGTGAGGTGGCATGAGGGGGGATCAAACCAACCCAGGCAGTGGAAGGGGCACCCCCCACTCTGGACCACCTCCATGCCACCCTCTACTCCACTCTCTCACTCACTCCTTGTCCCCCATCTCTCCTCCCACCACCACCTGCGCCCCTTCCCACTCACTCTCGCCCCTCCTCCCACCCTGCTAGCCTTTTCCCACCCCATCTCTCCCTCCTTTTTCCTCACTACCCTTCCAACTTCCTACAGACCCCTGAGAAGTATCAGGCCTGATGTACGTAACTGTTTGGTATTATTTCTACTACTTCCCTAATTTACTTATAATTACACCTCACTCTGTTCATTTCTCATGTCGTATCTACCATTTTCCGAATGCACGTAGTTGGTGAGTGCTATATGTTGTAGTAAGTGTGATAAATGTGTAATGATAAGTAAGAACAGTAAAAGGAGATGTCAGAAACAAATTAATGCTTTTTTTTTTTCTCCTTTTCATATGCATGCATCTGCAGCATTATTTATCTTTATTTTGATGTCTTTGATGATTATAAACATTTATATATGTCTGTGTTAGTTTTTGAAAGACTATGAGGCCCTTTAGGGCTACTCCCCACACCTGTTTTATATCCCCACATCTACAAACACACCTTTTTTCATGGTTGGTATGATAAATTCCATTGAAATGGAGAGTTTCCACAAGAGAACTTGGTTGTTGCCAAAATTGTAATGATAAGTGTGATAAAATTGTGTACTGATAAGTTAGGACAGTAAGAGGAGAAATCGGAAACAAATTATTGCTTTCTTTCTTTTCCCCCTTTCATATGCATGCATCTATACATTATTCAACTTTATTTTGGTTATAAACATTTATATATGTCTGTGTTAGTTTTTGAATAACTATGAGGCCATGTAGGGCTACTCCCCACACCTACATACACACCTGTTTTCATCGTTGGTATGACTGATCCCATTGAAATGGAGGGTTTCCACAAGAGAATTTGGTAGTTGCCAAAATTCTTCTCCCCAAGTGCCACCATGGCCTTGTTGGCCTACTCCGCACACTAGTCATCTCCCCACACCTACATACACACCTGTTTTCATGGTAGATGGTACAGAACACACTGAAGTGCTTTCTTTTTCATGTGAAAAGCTGGTTATTTCCAACTCCCATACCTATAGGCCTACTCTCCACAGCCTACTTTATCTCCCCCCAATCTAGTAATCTCATCACACCTACATACACGTCTTCATGGTGGGTGTGACAAAACATTTTGAATTGATCTGTTTCAATAAGAAAAATAGGTAGTTATCAGAATTTTCATGTTTTCGATTGTTTATGAAGGGTAACTATTACAAACTTTTTTTTTTTTTAACGACACGCGATTGTGCGGCAACCATTAGGCCTACAGGGGTGCGGATTGTTTTGTCAGGTGTTTAAATTTTTCCTTTTTAGCCAGAACGCAGTCAGTTTGCCCTCGGTGAAAGTCGCCAAAACACCTCTGAATTGCAATTGTGGGAGGTACCCTGCCTGAAATAATTGCGATCTTTAGAGGTTAAGTGTGAATGAACTGTGAAGTGTTGAGTCATCTGCATATGAATGGATGGGATTATGGGTGATGGATAAGAGATCATTAACCCGATAGCTACTACATACATCACATGAAGAACAGCGTTTGACTGCTACGTACATCATAGCAAGCTTTTTTTTTTTTTTTTTTTTTTAAGGTGCACAACATTTTTCACCCAAATGTCCATAAATAGCATACCATGGTCATACTAAGGTAAATAATGAACTCATATTTGGTTTTCCTATTCATTTCTATGCACTCTGTCATTTATGTGAGCAAAAATTATTTTTGAGGAATTTTTTTTTTTTTTTTTTTTTTTTTTTTTTTTTTTTTTTTTTTTTTTTGCATAGGGGGATCAACCACGAAACCTAATACTGCAGTTAACGGGTTAATAAGAATTAAGAATAGGGTTGGAACCAGAACAGATCCTTGTGGCATGCCAGCATTAATTGAGTGGTAATTGGAATATTCATCTACTTTAACTCTTATCTTTCTGTTGCTGAGATATGAAGAAATCAGAGAAACAAAAGACGTTAGTCCATAGCAAGGGAGTTTGGATAGCGGGAATGGTCCCACACTCTGTCAGAAGCATTAGAAATATCAAGGGCTACTGCATGTGTTTCTCCGTATTAGTTAGTTGACTGATAGATGGTATGAGTCAGGAGAGTGTATCAATAGTGGGCCTTTGTGGCCAGGAGATGCTAGCAGTTTAGCTTATAGGAAGTAAACTGATAGATGGGTATTGCCATGTCTAATATAATCATTTCATAGGTAAAGACGCCAGTTAATACTACTGCCTGGAACCACTGTCTAACTCGCTTCTTCATCATTTCTGCAACATTCGCGGCCTTTCCTCAAATTTTCTTTCCGTGGAACACCACCTCTCCTCCTCTAAACCTCACCTTCTCTTCTTAACAGAGACTCATCTGTCTGAGGCAACTGACAGCAAACCATTTTCTGTATCCTCCTACTTTCTCTATACTCAGTTCAAAGCCAAAGGTGGCTGTTGTGTATATGTACGCAACAGCCTATCTTGCTCTCGTGTTCCTGGACTTGATTCTTCTGAATTCTCTACTCTCTGGCTTCACCTCTCCTGTCATTCTCTAACTAAATATATCTGCACTGTTTACTTATCGCCTAATTCTACTGACTATCAAAAATTCTTCAACTACCTTACTTCTACGATGGAACACGTTTTATCCATTTCTCCTTTCTCTGAAATCTCCATTCTTGGAGATTTCAATGTTCACCACCACCTTTGGCTCTCCTCTCCTTTCACTAATCCACCTAGTGAACAAGCCTATACCTTTTCCATCCTTAATGACCTAGAGCAACTTGTACAGCACCCTACTCATATCCCTGATCGTCTTGGAGTGAGCTCCAATATACTTGACCTTTTCCTTACAACTAATCCTTCTGCTTACACTTAATCTTTTCTCTCCGTTGGGCTCCTCCGATCATAACCTTATTATCTTAACCTGTCCTATTGCTCTGGTGCAGCTTGGGGATCCTCCAAAGAAACGTCATCTGTGGCACTTTGGAGCTGCGGATTGAGAGGCCCTCAGGCAGTACTTCTTTGATTTTCCCTGGAAAGATTATTGCTTCCATAGCCGGGAGCCATCTGCGTGTGCCTTACGCATTACGGAGGTTATTTTCTCATGCATGGAAGCATACATTCCTTTCTCATATGCAAAAAAGCCTTGGTTAAATCACACTTGTTCTAATTCTGTCCGCAACAAGGAGAGGGCCTACAAAAGGTACCGGAGCCAACCCACCCCTGAATCACATCTTTCTTATGTTTCTGCCCAGAATCGTGCAAAGTCTGTTCTTCGTTCTGCTAAAATTAATTTCATCTGCAATAAATGTTCCCAACTCTCCAACTCAAATTCTTCACACTCCTTTTGGCACCCTGCCAAAAACCTTTCTAATAACTTTACCTCATCATCCTTCCCTCCTCTTTTCTACTCTGATGGCTCTGTAGCTATTTCTTCAACTGATAAAGCCGATCTCTTTGCTCAGACTTTCTCCTCCAATTCCTCCATCACTTCCCCCCCCTGACTTCCTCATGGCTGACATTAAAATTTCTTCAGATGATGTATTTTCAGCCATCACTGGCCTCAATACTAACAAGGCATATGGTCTTGATGGGGTCCCTCCTGTTGTCCTCAAGAACTGTGCTTCTGTGCTTACACCCTGCCTAGGTAAACTCTTTCACCTTTGTCTATCAACTTGTACCTTTCCTTCTTGCTGGAAGTTTGCTCTCATTCAGCCAGTCCCAAAGAAGGGTGACCATTCCCAACCCGCTAACTATCGTCCAATTGCTTTAACATCCTGTGTCTCAAAAGTGTTTGAGTCTGTTCTTAACAGAAAAATTTTAAAGCATCTTTCCTATCACAACCTTCTTTCTGATTGTCAATATGGGTTCCATCAGGGACACTCCACTGACGATCTTCTCACCTACCTTTGAGACTCCTGGTCATCCTCCTTTCGCGTCTTTGGCGAAAGCTTTGCCATTGCGCTTGACATCTCAAAGGCTTTCAGTCGAGTCTGGCATAAATCTTTAATTTCTAAACTGCCCTCTTACGGTTTCTATCCTTCTGTCTGTGCCTTCATCTCTAGCTTCCTTTCTGGTCGTTCTATAGCCGCTGTTATAATGGCCACTGTTCTTCTAGATCTATCAACAGTGGTGTTCCTCAGGGCTCTGTCCTATCACCAACTCTCTTCCTTTTATTCATCAATGACCTTCTAAGCTGCACATCTAACCCTATCCACTCATACTCTGATGATTCCACCCTTCACCTTTCCATTCGGTTCCCGCAACGACCATCTCAGCAGTTACTTCAACAAAAAAGGGATGAGGCTATGGCACACCTAATGTCTGACTTGGCTTGTATCTCTGATTGGGGTAAAAATAACCTTGTTGTTTTTAGTGCGTCAAAGACTCGGTTCTTGCACCTATCAACCTGTCAAAACCTTCCACAGGAGTACCCGCTGATGTTTAATAATGTCCAGCTCGTTCCTACATCATCCTTGAAAATGCTTGGGGTTTCATTCACTCGGGATTTATCTCGGAAAGAACATGATTACACCTCTTGTGAAATCTGCTTCCAAGAGATTAGGTGTGCTAAGGCGACTCTGACCCTTCTTTACCCCTACACAGATGTTGACTTTATGTACCGGTTTTATTCGCCCTTGTTTGGAGTACAACTCTCATGTGTGGGGAGGATCCCCACATACAGCCCTTCTCAATAGGGTGGAGTCAAAGGCTTTTCGTCTTATTAACTCTCCTCCTCTTATTAGCTCCCTTCAACCTCTGTCTCTTCGCCGCAATGTTGCATCTTTATCTCTTTTCTATCGCTACTTCAATGGCCACTGTTCCTCTGAACTGTCTGCTTGCATCTCTCCACCTCTACGACGTTCACGTAGTACCCATCTGGCAACAACCTCTCATCCTTTTTCTGTCCAACTTTCTAATGCAAGAGTTAACCATTACTCCAAGTCCTTCATTTAAGCAACTGGTCAACTCTGGAACTGTCTTCCTCTGTCTGTATTTCCTACTTCCTATAATCTCCAGTCTTTCAAACGCAGTGCGTCCAGGCATCTCAAAATGAACGGATCTTGAATTTGGCTCTCTTTTGTGTTGTTTTTGTTTATTCTTGGGAGGAACAGTTTGCAGGCCCATGGCCTTTGGTTCCTTCTTCCTTGCATTAAAAAAAAAAAAAAATGCTGCATGATTAAGTGGAGGGGGGTAGACCTATTTGGTGCCCACTTTATGTCTTACATTTTTCATAATGTTTTTAACACTTTATAATGAGGTATCGTTAGATCTGAATCTTCCCACTTGAATCATCCAGGAAATAAACAGTTGGGCATATTTGAAAACAGTATGTCAGACAAAAATGGCTGCAAGTCAACTGTCCTTTAAAATATACATTGTCCTCAGCCATTATCTTTTAGTGTCGTACATCAGAGTTTGTATGTTTGAGCAGTTCCCCCTCCCTTCCCCCCACCCCTCCACACCTAGTGGATGCCCAATATTGGTAACATTTTGAAGGCTAAGCCAATGACTTTCATGGGTTTGGTAATTCTACCTTATACTGTATGTACATGAGGACAGCATTTCTGGGTCACCTCAGCAATGGGTCAGACCAAACTGCATAAAGTGCTGTACATGTAATGTATGTTAATATTCTGTATGTAATAGAAGGTTCAAGAAAATCTGTACTGCATAAATTCAAGATATAACCTTCATTACCTGTTTATTTTCACATAACCGTCTACACGTATTTGGCCTGTCAAAGGTGCGGTAAGTGAAGAAGGAAGAGGTAGGTTAGAGGTTTTACTGTTACTCCATATTATTGTTTCCGGCAAGCAAGTTTAAGTATCACTATTGATAAAATTATTTGCTTTTGTAGGTGGTAAAGTTCTCGCCCAATGGACAATATCTAGCTGTTGGATCGCGAGACAACAATATATATGTCTACCAGGTCTCGGAAGACTATCGCAAGTACTCCAGGGTTGGACGATGCCAGGTAAGGCTAGATTTTGTTTTTTTCAGCAACTTCTTCCCAGTCTCTTTCAATACAAATGTTTATAGTCAGGGACATGAGTTTTCCTAACATTCCACCACCTCTGCTTACCATTCCTGTCTGCTGGCTAGCCTGGCTAAGTGGAGAGAGTTTTGGTATATTTTATTGCTTGTAAATGAGTCGATATGAATCTTTGAGAAAGGTGACCAACATGCTGTGTGAAGGAAACCTGGTGGTTGGTAGGAGAATGTATGATCCAGATGTACAGCCATATTCGTAACAGAGGCTACACCCTTTTTCTTTGTTGCTGAGGCTTTTCGGAATCTGAATATGCAGTGTCTTGATGGTAGATACAGCATCTTACTGCAGTTAGTTTGATTGATTCTATGAAGGATCAGTACTTGATGAGACAGTGATTGAAGATGAGTTTCAGAGGATGGGAACTTTTTTTGTATTCACAAATTCTTTTTAAATATCATAAATGTTGCCAAGGGGCATTAGTTTGTACTGTGTATTGTACAGTGGTTTATAAATATGAAACTGTATTCTAGTATTTAACTGCCTGGTGTCTTAAGAATATGGTTCAGTCGATTACAATTTTGTTTCCTTGAAAATGTGTAGTGCATTTAACAGAGCATTTTACTGTACTGTATATTTTGATTGAGAATTGTAATTAGGATGCAAATGATGATGTGAGAGAGTGAGAGATTTTCCAGGTGCTTGAGGGTGCAAAAGTAGATGTGTGTAGATTAACTGGAACTAAATGGAGAGGTGAAAGTGCGAGGTATGCGGAGTATGGATGGAGTGTATGTGCAGGAGTGGATGAGTTTGAGAGGGCAAAAGAAGGAGTGTGTATTGTTGTGTGCAAGAGATGGAAAGAGAATATAAGAGAGTATGGATCAGTTGGCTCAAGGATTGTGTGGGTAAGATTGAAAGTTGGACTACAAATGTGGGTAATTGTGTGTGCATATGCACTAATGCAAGATCTTGCAAGCACAGTGAAAGAAGAGTTCTGGACAAATATGGAAGCATGCATGGAAAAGTTTGAAAGGAATGAGAGTGTTTTTTATTGAAGATATGATTGGAAAAGTAGGGAATGTGAAGGTGAATGGAGTAGTTGGTGAGTGGGGTGTGCCTGCAGAAGTGGATAAGAAAGGCAGTGCTTTAGTGGACATTTGTGCTGGGAGGGGGTTGGTGATGGCCAATACCCTCCTAAGGCACAAAGTGATACACAGGTATACGTGGTGAATGATGAGAATGGTGGGTGGTGAACTGAATGAATGGAAGGCAGTGATTGATTATGTGTGTATGGATGATAGAATGAGAACTTGTGTAATGGATGCAAGAGCATATAGAGGTTGGGGAAGTAGACTTCTGGTGGTGAAAGTCAAGGTTGAAATGAAGTGGAGGAATAGAAGAAGGGAAGGACAGGAGGAAGTAGTTCTTACAAGGAGGGTGGAAAGATTACAAGAGGATAGAAAAAAGGCAGAATATAAAATAGAAGTGGAGGAGCAGTTGAATAAATATGATTTGGAGCAGATCGGAGACGTGGAAGGTTTGTGCAAGATATTCAAATCAGTATAGCATGAGAGGTGGTGTGTGGGGTGAAGAGCAGCCGAAAGGGGGTGCAAGCAACAGTATGGTGGAATGAAGAGGTGAGACAGGCTGTGGCACAAAAGAAGAAAGCATATAGTGAGTGGATGAGAAACGGTTGTGGTGGAAATTGAGAGATGGAAGAGAGAGTTATGTGTAGAGAGGAAGAGAGATGAAAAGATTAGTAAGAGCAAAAAGAGAGTGGATGAGGAATTTGGAAGGAATTTGAGTGTAAAGTGAAAGGAATGTAAGAAAATGTTCTGGAAAGAGGTAAAGAGAGTTAGACAGGGTGTTAAAGAAGTTAGTTGGGGAGTGAAAGATAAAAATGGTATGTAACTATTAGAGAAGGGAGAAAAAGTGAGCAGATGGAGAGAACACTTTAAGGAATTGCTGAACATACAGAATGAAAGTAATGTGAGTGTAAGTGGCAGAGAATGACTGGGAGAAGGAGGGATGTGAGAAGAGAGGAAGAAATCAGTTGGATGGAAGTTGTGGAAACAATAAAGAAAGTCAAAATGGGGAAAACTCCAGGAATTGATGGAGTGTGTGGTGAAATGCTGCAGTTTGAGGGAGAGAATGGATGTGGAAGATGTGCAGATTGGCCTGGGAGGAAGGTAAAGTCCAGGAGGGATTGGAAGTCAAGTATAATTATTTCCCTGTACAAAGGAATAGGAGTAAAAGAAGTGTGTGGTAATCATAGGGGCATTTGTCTTCTTAATGTAATAGGAAAAGTATATGGTAGGATACTTACTGACAGAGTTAGGGAAATAACAGAGGAATTAGTTGGAGAAGAGCAGGGAGGTTTTAGAAGGGAAGAGGTTGTGTAGATCATATATTCATTCTTAGGTCTTTAGTGGAAAAGTTTCTAGAGAAAGAAAGAAGTTGTTTATGGCCTTAATGGATTTGGAGAGTGTAAAAGAAGTTGTTTATGGCCTTAATGGATTTGGAGAGTGTATATGACAGGGTGGATAGACAAGGATTGTGTAAAGTATTAAGAATAAATGGAATAAATGGGAAGTTGTTGAATGCTGTGAAGGCTGCAGTGCATGTGGACAGTGGACTGAGTGAATTTTTCTGTTTGAAGGTTGGGGGAAACAGGGTTGTGTCGTGTCTCCATGGTTGTTCAATCTGTATATGGATGGGCAGTGGATATTGGAGCAGCCCTAGTGAGAGAGGGCAGCA
The DNA here is from genome assembly GCA_018397915.1 of Birgus latro. Lineage (NCBI taxonomy): Eukaryota > Metazoa > Arthropoda > Malacostraca > Decapoda > Coenobitidae > Birgus > Birgus latro. The sequence goes on from JAGKTI010003334.1 coordinate 27,636, forward strand.
TGTGGAAAATTCCCGTACTGCTGCTTGCAGATGATACTGTTTTGTTAAGTGAAGACGAAGGGGAGCTGCAGGGCTTGGTGAGTGAGTTTGGGTGAGCGTGTAAGAAACAGAATCTAAAGGTGAATGTAGAGAAGAGTAAAATTATGGTCTGCGAGAGAAATGAAGTATCTGAATGTACAGTGAGGTTGGATGAGGAGGAAATAGAAAATGTGATTGCTTTAAATACTTGGGTAGTATGATGAGTAAGGATGGAAGTGTGGAGGGTGAATTGCTTGAAAGGGTACAACAACACAGAAGGGTTACTGGTTCTTTGAGAGCAGTGATAAGAAACAGGGAAGTGAAAAAGTTACTGTATGACAGTATTGTGATTCCAACTCTAACATATGAAAGTGAAGCTTGGACCTTATTGGAGGGACACAAGTCAAGAGTGACAGCAGTGGAAATGAGTTACTTGAGAGGAGCATGTGGAGTCACATGGAGAGACAAAATGACAAATGAGGAAGTGAAGGAGTGTTGTGATGTGGATGTGGATGGTAGCATTAGGAGAAACACATTGAGGTGGTTTGGCTGTGTGGAGAGGATGGAGAGGGAGAGACACAGGAGAATGTATGTGAGTGAAGTGGAGGCCAAGGATGAGATGGAGGGGTGGAGTGCAGCAGTATATGAGAGAGAGGGGTGTGTGTGCTGGGAGTAGGGCAGTGAAATGGCAGGGTGACATGGAGGTGCTTTGTTTGTGGCCACTCCTTACGGGATTAAGGCGTCTAGCAATTGATAGATAGATTAGATAATTAGGATGAATTAATGCAATATCAAGTTATAGTTACTGTATAAGAATGTCATTGGACAATGCTCTAATTGTCTGTATGAGTTATTTAAATCTTCTTTCAATAAGCTTTCTGATGCTTCTGATTATGAACCACATTCAGTGACCCATCTGTATGTGAGGGTGCAGTATGCATGGATTCTTAGTGCATGGTGCCTTGGGGAGGTTGTAAGCAATACCAGGAACACAGTATGCATGGTAAAAATATGCTGTGTTTGTGGTTCCATATTTATTTTTCAGGTTGGTTGACCATCATCCACTCACTTCATATAGAGCTACCTACTTCTTCCTTGACCTTTACCATTCCTGTTTCTGTCTGTTTTTCTCTTTCTCCTTTTCATTCCTTTTACATTTTATTACTCCTCTTTCCACTTCAGGTGGGCCTACACTAAGTGACAAGTCTAATGGTTTCCATTAACTTCGGAAACTATTTAATGTAAAGTACAGTGCTTGGTGGTAACCACTTAACCTTATAGCAGGGTGATGTGGAGTTTGGTATGGTGCCCCTGTTAACTGGGTGGAGAGAGATATAAATGCTGCATCCTTCAAGGAACCAAATCTCCACACTTTTTTCTGCACCATGTTGTGGTGAGGCGCAGTTAGATGTAAGAGATAGTCGGTTCACTGTATGGGACAGCCCTGCAAGGACATTTGCTTGCCTGTGGTTGATGGGTCTGTTTGGTCAAACAGACTGGGGTTGAAGAACAACAACAACAGTTTATATATTACTTTAAATTACTTTAATATTATTTTCTTATGTCTATCTCTGTACAGCAGGGTATACCTTTAAGAAGCATAGCTTTAGTAGTTATGACTTATTTATTTCTTTAAGTCTCTTAAATGCCAGTATTATTTCTGTTTTATCACTTTACAGAAGGCTATGGCTTTGGGAAGCATATCTGTAGTAGAGTTGGGGTCATAGAGGGTTTTTAGTTTGCTATTTAGGGACTGTCTGAGCTTTATTATCATGGGTTAAATGCACCTGTGTACAGGGATTTTATATACACAGAAGCCTAGGTTAACATTTTAGTCATGCTTACCAAGCAGCTGTATACATGGATTTCATATACACAGAAGCCTAGGCTAACACTTTATTCATGGATACAGAAGGGTCACTGTATCATACTGTGCATTTCTTTATCCATTTTTGAAAGCAGATAATTGTTTTTTTTACTATATCTGAGTTTGTTTGATTACACCAGTTGCTTCTATTTCCATGCTTGCTAAGGCTAAGACAAGGAAAGCCAAATACCCTGGTGTACCATCGGTGGTAAGAATTTTCGCATCTCCTAGATTACAACCCTACACCTTAAATAAAGTACCGAGTTATGCACCAAACTCACCATCCCATACTGATATTGTGTAGTTTCTTCTGTTCTCCTGGTTTTTCTCTTTCCATATTTTTAGTATCTTATGTTTCCTTATTCTTTAGTATCTTCTCATTCTGTTTCCTTATTCTTTAGTATCTGCTCCTTTTCCTTAAATTTTTAATATCCTCTCTGTTTCCTTATTCTTTAGTATCTGCCCTTTTTCCTTATTCTTTAGTATCTGCCCTTCTGTCTTCTCCCTTTGTTTCATCTTTAGTCTCTCTCTCTCTCTCTCTCTCTCTCTCCCCCCCCCCATATCTGTCTGCCCCTTTATATTAAATACCATTAGCTCTTCTTCCTCTCCTCTTTCCCTGTCTACATTCTCTCTCTTGAATATTGTATCTCATTGCCTCCTGTCAAGCTGTTTTCCTTCATTGTTTTATATTGTATTTTTTTTTAATTCCCCAGCTGA
>JAGKTI010003334.1:45233-58559 GCA_018397915.1 Birgus latro
ATTTTCATAGTAATTGCCACGTCCGATACTTATTTACACTAAGCTGCCAACTCTTGAACATCTATGCCTTACTTACCTCAAAATCATCATTTTTGGGTTAAAATTAAATGAATTCATGCTTTGTGTCCATTATTTAATGCATATGGTGTGAGAAAGGGTGATTTTCATAGTGATTTCCATGTCTGATACTTACATTTGCTGGCAAGTTGTGAGCACCTATGCCTTACTCACCTCTAAATCACCTTTTTTTGGTTTAAATTCAGTTAATTCATACTTTGTGTGCATTATTTATGTGAAAGGGGACTTATTCCGGTAGGGAGGTAGGTAGGTGGTTTTCTGATTTAGGTTAGGTTAGGTTAGGGTCATGAATGACCAGTGCTGGAGCTTCAGGGCCACTATCCGGACAAGACCACTGTCCGGTCATGCCTTTGGCTCTATTACATCGGATAGTAGAGGGATTACTGTATTCGAAATGGACAGTGGGTGTTAGTGCAAAAGTGGTGACATGTAGAGAGGTATATGGGCCTTGAGAGCAGGCTGTGAAGCCTATGCCCATAGTCAGACACATTTAAACACACACACACACACACACACACAGGGTGAAGTGGAACCGACTATGTTGCCCTGATTAACTGGGTGGAGAGATGCATTTGCGTCATTCACCCAGGAATCAAACCTCTACACTTTTCCAGACGCTTTGCTATGGTGAGGCATCATCAGCCACAAGGGAATATCATTTTGCACTATGGGATGGCCCTGCAAGGGAGGTTGCTTGCCTGTGGTTTGCACAGTCTGCTTGGCCAGACAGATTGAAGTTGATCAACAGCAACAACAACCACCACCACCCTATCTGTATACAATCCCTTCATGTGATCATGCCATCTAAGTGCTCCTCTTTAACCCTGTTGCTGTATTCACAACTTTCTTACTCCATATCTTTCATGAAACACATTATTTCTTATTCGCTCCACTCTGTGCACTCCACACATATTAATCAGTAATCAGATTTCCATTGTTCTTACTCTTCATTTTTCATTCTCATGCCATACTGAAGTCTCACTGTCATACCTTAATGTGAGCACTAATACACCGTCATGCAATCCTCTTGCAACATTCATATTGAGAACTCTGTTTAGTACAGTATCTAGGCCTTCGTAGTACCAGCCACCTTCCTTTCCTTACCAAGCTACATTCCACTTCACATACCACTGTTCACTTTTGCATCTCCTTTTCTGTTACTGCACTGAGGGGGCAGGTAAATTCCTTCACAAATTCAAGTCTCTTCATTCACCAGTACATCTCAGTGACAGTTACTGTCTCTTCCAACAGCCACCACACTACTTATGTCCACATTTACATTCAGACAATGCAGGCATCAACTAAACTCTGTCCCAATCCACAAAGCTCCTTTTCAGTGTTAGCATGTAACACAGCATCATATGCTTACATCAGGGTTGAAGTATTTTACCCTTCATTCATTATTATCCTACCCATCTCTCCACAACTCAGGTCTTAACCTCTTTAATAAGCCGATCCATATTTATTGCCCAAGAGGTTAATGTACTGACTTTGGGAATTAATTTTCAGTCATTATCCATCCCAAGAGTATCACTGATTTTAAGTCAGTAATAAATGAGTTAAGTTAGTACACCAAGTTCTGGGACACCCTGTTTATTGAATAGCTTTGGGACATCACTCAAGCTTATGTTTCTGAAGCACTGGTATTGAACTGCCTACTTTGTTATCCACCTACTCTTATACATGCTACTACAGTTTATTAAAAAAAATAAAAATAAGAAAATAAAAACAATATAGCTTTCAGATGCTCTCTGTCCACACCAAACGTACATAAAACCTTCATTAATCCTTCTGTATTTAAATTTTCATATGCTTTTTCCAGATTAATAAATGCCATATAGTTCCTCCATTTTCTCCACTGTCTGTCGTACTCCAGATATTGTTTCTCACATCCCCAGCCAATCCTAAAATTACCTGTTTTTATATGCCGTTTTTTTTTTCCGATAAGGGCTAGGGCATTGTCGCTGGGTAGAGGACTTTGGTTTTAGAGCGTGTAGCACTTTATGACTGGACTCGAACCTCTGACCCTTCAGGCAGAGCGCTCTAAACCATTGAGTCATGGCTATTACAACCTGCAAGGTGACAGGAGAGCTCTGCCTCTCTCCTGGCAAGGCAGCTTACCTGGGCGCAGCGTGAACTCATGACTTTTCGGTCTCCAGTCAGGGGCTCTACCACTGATCCGCCATGGTTTGTCACTCACAAAGCAATTTGGTATACCATATTCCTTGCCCTGTCAATACTTAAGGGTATTCTTTCATTTACATTTCTTTATGAAACTCACTAGACATATATCACAGTAATTTGATCATCTTTACTTTAGTACAAAAGCAGTTACAACCTTCTTCCATTTTACTGGTACATTGTCACACATTTAAGCTTTCTTGCCCATTTCCAACAAACATTTCATTACACCCTTTGTGGTACACTTAACTCTTCCAGTATGAGGATGTCTTTCTGATTCCAATCAGGACATTCAGACGATTTTATTAAATTTGAGGGAGACCGCTTGTGGTGAAGGGGTTAATTAAAGCTTCATCTGATCTCTCGATTTGGAAAAGTCCCCCCAGAGCTGTATAAAACTGCCTGGTGGTTGTGAAAATAAAATACAAAAGATGCCATTGTAGTGAAGGGATAAATCATCTCTGCAAACACATCAGCACTGATGCCCTCCCATTCTTCAGCATCTTTATGGCATCTTCACTTCTGGCTATTAGTTTCATTTCGTTTTTGAAGGCTCCAACATGCTTGCATGCGTCAGCCTTGGTCACCTAATGGCGGCTCTCCACACTGCTCAATCCCTGGCAGCCTCCTTTTTCAGTCCCTTAACCCTTAAGTCACACTTGATGACCTCGTCCCATGTCTTTCTCGGTCTACCCCTCCCCCAGTATTAACACCTCTCACCCTCTGTACCCAATTATCATCCCCCATCCTCTCCACATGTCCAAACCACCTCAGCCTACCTCTCCTCATCACAACACCAATACACTCCAGTTCCATCCTACCTCTCAACTCTTCCATCGTAAACCCAGCCCCCCAAGGCCTTGCACGCAGGGACACACTGCACATCCACCTAATCATTGTCATTTCTGTACGTTTAAACCTGTGAATATCCTCTTCCTTTACTGTTCAGGTCTCACTACCAAACAGCATCACACTCCTAACACATGCTGCATACAAAGACCCCTTAGCATGTAAGGAGAGTCCTCTCAGTGTCAGGAGAGGCAACAGCTCCCTGAACTTCTTCCAACCACTTCTCACCCTAGCAACCGAGCTAACTCCAGCCCCACCTCCGGCACATAACATGTCTCCCAATAACGAAACTCCTCCACACACTCAAGAGACTCACCTGCAAGTTCAACCCTCTCACTCCTAACAATCTCCACCTGCTCTCCCCGACACGCCGCACACATGAAATCAGCATCATCTCGCAGTCTGCCTCTAATACCACTACATCTCTTGTGCACCCATCTATCACAAACACTACACAAGATGGAATTACTTCTCACATCCTTGTGGCAAACTGCACATGGCCACTCTCCCTCTCCTTTGATTGTACCGCCACCAACCCTAGATACCATTACTTTTGTTTTATCTGCATTTACCCTTAAGCCCTTGTACCCCATACCATCTCTCCACTTCTTAAATCTTTCCTCCGCCTCCTTTTCATTCTCTGCAATCAACACCAAATTATCAGCATACAACATCTCCCATGAGAGTCCATCTCTGAAGTCACGAGAAAGGGCTTCAAGCACCATGATAAACAACAAGGGACTCAAAACTGACCCTTGATGCACACCAACATTCACGGAAAACTCATCGCTCAAAGCTCCATTCACTCTTACCTGGGTGTGAGCACCCATGTACATGGCCATAACCACCCTAACCAGCCACTCTTCCAAACCTAGCTTTCTCATTGCCCACTTCACCACCTCTCTAGGGACTCCGTTAAAGGCCTTTTCCAAATCAACAAAAACAAAATACAATTCCCTTTTCTTTCCAATATATTTTTCCTGCAGCTGTCGAATAATGAATATGGCATCAGTGGTCCCCCTGCCTGGCATAAACCCAAATTGCATCTCACTGATATTCACTCTTTCTCTAATCATACCTTCTAGAACTCTCTCCATTACTTTCATTAACTGATCTAAGAGCTTTATACCTCTGTAATTTCCCCTTTCCAGGGCATCACCCTTCCCTTTGTACACATTTACAATTACACTCTTCAGCCAGTCATCTGGGACAACACACTCATATATAATCATATTTATCAGGTCAGTGACTAACCTCACCCCAGTATCTCCTGAGGCCTTCAACATTTCGGCAGTCAACCCAGACACACCTGCCGCCTAACCCACCCGCATCCTGCCTATTGCCAGACTCACAGTAGCAGTGTCAATCAAAGTCCAAGGGCCAAACACTGGATCAGCTGGGATCTCCATCCCAATCAAAGTCCTCACTCAACAACCGGCTATAATGCTCTCTCCATGCGTCTTTAATATCCTCACTGTTCACCACTACCCTTCGATCATCATTCTTCACACACTGCTCATCTACAATGTCCTGATTATCCCTCTTCACCTGATTTGCCACCCTAAAAATCATATTTTTCCTTTCTCCATGATTTAGATTATCAAGTAAAGTCTCTGTGACTCAGACTTCGCCCTGTATACCTCTCTTCTAGCCCTGCGCTTGGCAGCCAAGTACTCCTCCCTGTTACCACCCTTCTTCCATTCCCGGAAATTCTTCCATTCCCGGAAAAACCTTCTTTTCTCCTTAACTGCAGCTTCTACACCCTCATCCCACCACCAAGCTACTTTATGTCTTGGTGGGCCTCTTGTCCAACTGCATATTGCATCGGTAACTCTCAAGAGGTTGTTCTTAAGAGCTCTATACTGTTCATTAACGCCTCTATCTACGGCTTCCTGTTCAGCCACCACTCTCCTCATCCCACCACCAAGTTACTTCATGTCTTGGTGGGCCTCTTGTCCAACCGCATATTGCATCGGTAACTCTCAAGAGGTTGTTCTTAAGGGCTCTATACTGTTCATTAACGCCTCTATCTACGGCTTCCTGTTCAGCCACCACTCTCCTCATGGATAGACTATTTCAGGCAAGATTCATCTAACAAAACTAGCAGCTGAACCAAACAGTAGTGTATGTATGGTTGCGAGCAGATGACTCAAGGCCACCTTGTCCACCAACATGCTGGTGTTGTATCTGGTAACAGTGGCAGCTGTGAACTGGACCGAAATTCAGTCGTCTGCTCGGCGAAACAAGCCCAGTGATAAATTGTCAATATGCAGATTTAACTGGTCTCCAATCAATTATAATGCATGTAAATGTGTTATACTGATAATGATTAATGTGTCATACCCATTGTGGATATATTACAACCACAGTATTACAACACAGATATCTAAATAATGATGTGTTCATTTCATGTGAGACACACGGGTATCAGAAGTGATGCAGTATTTCATTCGATGATTGTTTTTGTTGTGTTTATCATTGTTAACCAAACATCCTTTCAAGAGATATGTCGTAGGCATATCAGCTTCCCCGCAACCTAGTATTATTACAAAATTTAATGGTGCCCCTCTCCCAGCCTTGTCAGCCCGAGACACAGAACGTATTACCTGTGATTGCTCAAGGAGGTTAATAACTTGACATAGTCACTTCAGATTTATTTAAAATATGGTAACGAAGGTGTTTGTGCATATTATTGTTAGCGTGTGTGCGCACGCACACACCTGCTAAGTCACGAGTGATGACGTCAGCGGAAGAAATGATTAATGTGTCATACCCATTGTGGATATATTACAACCACAGTATTACAACACCGATATCTAATTAATGATGTGTTCATTTCATGTGAGACACATGGGTATCAGAAGTGATGCAGTATTTCATTCGATGATTGTTTTTGTTGTGTTTATCGTCGTTAACCAAACATCCTTCCAAGAGATATGTCGTAGGGTTATCAGCTTCCCTGCAACCTAGTATTATTACAAAATATAATGATGCCCCTCTCCCAGCCTTGTCAGCCCGAGACACAGAACGTATTACCTGTGATTGCTCAAGAAGGTTAATAACTTGACATAGTCACTTCAGATTTATTTAAAATAAGGTAACAAAGGTGTTAGTGCATATTGTTGTTAGTGTGTGTGCGCACGCACACACCTGCTAAGTCACGAGTGATGATGTCATCGGAAAGTTCCTGTGTTATGCAACCAGGGACCTTGGCAGTTCACGTTGTGAGGCCGGTGAGTGTGGTTTGCCTAGTTTCCTACACTGGTAGCAGAGCGTGGTTATGAAAAATGGCGTCGTGTTCGACCAAGTGGCCTTCAAAACTTGAAAATGATTCTGCTTATGAGAGCTGGAAAAAAGACACTGGCATTTGGTGCGAACTGACGGACCTAACGAAAGAAAAACAAGCCTTAGCTATTCACCTGTCATTGTCTGGAAGAGCGAGGGTGGCGTCTTCGGAGATTGATGCGGATGTTCGGAAGCAGAAGGATGGTGTTCAGACCCTGCTGATAAAATTAGATGGTTTATTTCTCGTGGACAAAGGACGTCGACAGTTTGCATCTTTTTATGAGTTGTACAACCTCAGAAGAGCCGATGATATGAACATTCGTGAGTTCGTGACAGAATTTGAGCATGTTTATTTCAAATTTACAAAGCAGGACATTGCACTGCCAAATTCTGTGATGGCTTTTATGCTCTTAGCTGCATGCAAACTTTCAGACAGTGAGCGACAACTAGTGATGTCTGCGATAACTGAGGTGGCATACGAAAATATGAAATCTGCCCTGAATCGTATTTTTGCTGGTGAAATTGGCAGGCAGAACGAGGCATCGGTGTCCGCCCGGGAGGTGAAAGGCGAACCAGTATTTTCGAGTGACAAAGTTGAGGGTGAGGAAACGTTTTATGCTAGAGGTATTCGATGAGGACAGAGAATGTTGCGGGGTGGTGCCATGCGTGATCGACGTCATGGTAGTTGCCGATGTTCAACCGTATCTGCTAGAATTCCCCAGCGCTTATCCACCGGCAGGAGGCAGAACCCACTTGGGTCTGACGAAAAGGTATCGAGGTGTTTCGTATGTGATTCTAGATTTCATTGGGCACATGACTGTCCGAATGTAGATGAAAACGACAGCAGTCGAGAAGAAAATTCTGAAACAGTGCATCTGTTGTTATTTATGGGCTATGCGGATGATGCCGCTAGTAGAGGTAAGTCACAGACCCCAGTAGAATAAGGGATGTGCTCTTCTAGACACAGGGTGTTCTACAACTGTATGTGGAGTTGAATGGATCAATTGCTATCTAAGTGAGCTCACTGATTACGAATGTGATGCTATAGGAGAAGAAGCGTCGAACTCAATGTTTACTTTTGCTGATGGTGTCACAGTTTCTTCCCTCAAACGTGTTACTCTGCCCTGCTACAATGGAAACATGTGTGCTACCATCGTGACTGATGTTATCGACTGCAATATTCCCTTGCTGTTGAGTAGACGTTCCATGAAAAAAGCAAAAATGGTGATTAACCTTGGAAATGACCAGGTCAAAATTTGTGGAACTATCATTGATTTAAAGTCCTCATCTTCAGGCCATTACTTACTTCCAATTTCCTTATGACTAGATCGTGAATTTTGTGAAACAATCATGTTGGCATCTCGTGGGGGTGATGTAGAAGAAACTGCTTTGAAGCTTCTCAGGCAATTTGGACACCCAACATCGGCAAAATTAATTAAACTGATCACAGATGTGGGAATTAAAAGTTCAAAACTGGAACGTGCTATCAAGGCTGTATCTGATGCTTGTACAGTCTGTTGCAGATTTAAGAAAGCCAAGCCCCGACCCGTAGTCAGTTTGCCCATGGCGTCTAAGTTTAATGAAGCCATAGCCATGGATTTAAAAGCTTGGGGAAGGCATTATTTCTTAGTCCTTGTTGATTTGGCGACCAGGTATTGTAATGCGATAGTAATCGTGGATAAGTGTGTGCCCACCATTATCAAAGGAATATATCGGAGCTGGATTGTTGTGTTTGGCGCACCTAGAAAAATTCTTACAGACAATGGCTGTGAATTCAACAATGCGGAAATGCGAGCATTGGGAGAGGCCTTCAATGTCAAGATCATGACAACGTCTGCAGAGAGTCCTTGGAGCAACAGAGTCTGTGAGCGTCAAAATACAGTCATTGGTGACATTGTTAGGAAGACAATGGCTGATAGCCAGTGTGAATTGGATGTGGCCTTGGCATGGGCAGTATCGGCAAGAAATGCTCTCACCAACTATGCAGTCTTTTCTCCTAACCAACTTGTCAAAACCCCGGTCTGCTTAATGTGTATGCAAATGATCCTCCAGCCTTGGAACCTTCATCACCATCGAAAATTGTGAGAAACAACTTGAACGCTCTTCATTTAGCTAGACAAGAGTTTATAAAGACCGAATCAGATGAACGTTTGGCTAGGGCTCTGCGGCACAACGTATGTTCAAGTGACCTAAACGACATCCGAAATGGAGATGAAGTCTTCTACAAAAGAAATAAGTCATGAGTGGCATGGTCCCGGAATTGTAATAGGCAGAGATGGGAAACAAATTCTGGTGAGACACGGCAGTGTATATGTGTGAGTGTATGTATGTCGTCTAGCATGTGCGCCAGAGCAAGATACTACAGTTGAAAGTGGTGTCAGCGGTGATGAGAAGAACAATGTTGTCCAGGAGAAGCCTAATGACAATCCTCCGCAAGTGTTGAATGACTATCCACCAGATGACGAGTCGGAAGATGGTGTGGTTCCAATTGATGAGCCTCCCACAGTTTCTGTTCCGATTAATCAGCTTCCCAAAGTTTCTGTTGGTCAACGTATAAAGAGAATACATTCAGAAAGTGGAGAGTTGGTGTCTGGAAGGATTATGAGTCGGGCAGGTAAAGCCACTGGAAAGTACAAACACTGCTATAATTTGAAGAGGGACTCTGACAGCAGCATTGATTGAACAGATTTGCAGAAGGATCTTGGCGAATGGGAAGTGGTTGGTGATGACGCAGAAATGCTTGTTCTTTTCAACTCTGAGGCCGTATTATGCGCTAAGGAAAATGAAATTACAAATTGGCAGAATAATGATGTGTATGAGGAAGTACATGATGTTGGGCAAGGTGCCATAACAGTTCGATGGGTTGTGACAGAAAAACTTAAAAAAGGAAAGCCTATTGTTAAGGCCCGCTTAGTCACCAGAGGATTTGAGGAAGACACAGTGGATCTCCGAAAAGACTCGCCTACTTGTTCAAAGGAAGCAGTGCTTTTGGCACTTTCTTTGGCCTCCACCAACCAGTGGGATTGCCACACTATGGACGTGAAGGCTGCCTGCGTGCAAGGTAACGACATTGAGAGAGTTGTTCATTTACGTCCTCCGCCTGAATATGCAAATGGTAAGTTATGGAGACTAAAGAAAACTGTTTATGGCCTTTGTGATGCTGCTAGGCATTGGTATCTGCACGTAAAAGCTCGGTTGTTGAGTCTTGGAGCTAAAGTGTCATCATTGGATTCAGCTCTGTTCTCTTGGAGCAATGGTGGCAAAGTCAAAGGCATTGTATGCATCTACGTCGACGACTTCCTTTGGGCTGGTACACATGAGTTTGAACAGCAAGTGATAAATCGTTTGAGTCAAATATTCCTCATCAGCACTTCAGAATCAAAAGCCTTCAAATACGTTGGTCTCAATGTCATCTCCAACATCGATGGCAGCATAACGCTTGACCAATTCCAGTATGCTTCATCTTTGAAACCAGTCACACTGAGTAAACATCGTGCAGCAGTAAAATCAGGGGAGCTGTCCAAGTCTGGGAAAACGGAGTACCGAGCATTAATTGGGCAACTCAATTGGATTGCCACACACACTCGGCCAGATATTGCCTTTGATGTGTGTGAGTTGAGTGTGAATAGCAACCGAGCTACCGTAGCGGATTTGCTTAGACTCAATAAGGTGATCTCAGGGGTGAAGACTGACAACATGAAGCTATACATTCCAAGAATGGGGCCGATCGAGGACTGTCATATAGAGTGCTTTTTGGATGCCTCATTTGCCAGCCTTGTAGGCAATGGATCTCAGGGAAGTTTTGTGATCTTCCTACGAGATGCTAGTGTGGCAAGATGTCCTATATTCTGGCAGACAAGAAAGATCAGGAGGGTCGTCAAATCTACCTGCTGAGGCGTTGGCACTGCTTGAATGTGCTGAAACTGCTGTATATCTCTCCAACATATTGCGTGAGGTTTCTGGATGTGGAAAGATCAAAATAAAGTGTTTCGGCGACAACAAGAGTTTTGTGGACGCCCTTTACTCCTGTAGGAGCGTAGAAGACAGGAGATTGCGCATTGATATTGCTGTGTTGCGGGACATGTGCGGGGGGAGATTGATGAGGTATCCTGGGTGGATACATCACAACAACTGGCTGATTGTCTCACCCAGAAAGTTGCCTCGACCGAGCGGCTGCGTGCAGCAGTCAGCTGAGACTAGAAAGATTATAATACAGTAAAACCTCGATATAACGGACTTCAGTAAACCGGAATTTGCTTTTATCGGACTCGAGGAGCTACCGGGCTAAACTTCTATATATCGGAAAAAGTCCGATATAGCCAGAAAGCAGTCCGGACTGCCTGACAACTTCAGCTATGTTCACCACAATAAGACAAGTAAAAGACATGTTTTTCAGTGCACAGTACAGTATTATTATACCATTTGATTAATGTAGTGAAGGTATAACACAGTACAATACTGCAGTGGTGGTGAAAACCACTGATGCAATCCGGACTAATGTCTGATATATCGGAAAAATTCCAGATTAGCAGGGGTAAGTCCGGATGTCGCTTTTATCGGAATTTCGCATATTTTGGACTGGCCTGAGCCCCAATTAGTCCGTTATAGTGAGGTCTTACTGTACTTCAAGAAACATCACATATCTGTATGTGGCCACAGACTGGGTCTTGATAGTATTTAAACAAAAGTGTATGTATTGGATACATAGTGCATACCGGGTGTTGATGGTACTCACACAAAAGTCCATATATTGGATACACAGTGTGTATCAGATGCAAATAGACCATCCAGTTTCGTCCTTGGAATCTTCTGTCAAATTAAGAAGAGAGGACGAGAGTGTTAGTGCATATTGTTGTTAGTGTGTGTGTGCACGCACACACCTGCTCAGTCACGAGTGATGACATCATTGGAAGGTTCCTGTGGTATGCAGCCAGGGACCTTGGCAGTTCACGTTGTGAGGCGAGTGAGTGTGGTTTGCCTAGTTTCCTACAAAGGTTTGTTGGTAACATGTTAAATGTTATACATTTATAACAGACAACATTATGTTACTGCAGGCAAAGCTGATTTACTGTATGTGGGTTATTCAATATGCACTCCAGCACCCGCAGTTGTTGATGACAGCCTGTAGATTATCAGACATGTCAGACTAGGCAAACCACACTCACCGGCCTCACAACGTGAACTGCCCAAGGTCCCCGGTTGCATACCACAGGAACCTTCCGATGACATCATCATTCGTGACTTACCAGGTGTGTGTGCGCGCACACACACACTAACAACAATATGCACTAACACTCTCGTCCTCCCTTCTTAATTTGATAAAAGATTCCAAGGACGAAGCTGGATGGTCTGTTTGAGTCTGATACACACTATGTATCCAATACTTAGACTTTTGTGTGAGTACCATCAACACCCGATACGCACTATGTATCTAATACATACACTTTTGTTTAATTACTATCAAGACCCAGTCTGTGGCCATATACCGATATGTGATGTCTCTTGAAGTATTATAAACTTTCTAGTCTCGGCTGACTGCTGCACACAACCGCTCGGTCGAGGCATCTTTCTTGGTGAGACAATCAGCCAGTTGTTGTGATGTATCCACCCAAGATACTTCATCAATCTTCCCTCGCTCCAACATGTCTTGTAATACAGCAATATCAATGTGCACTCTCCTGTCTTCTACGCTCCTACAGGAGTAAAGGGCGTCCACCAGACTCTTGTTGTCGACAAAACACTTTATTTTGATCTTTCCACATCCAGAAACCTCACGCAATATGTTGGCGAGATATACAGCAGTTTCAGCACATTCAAGCAGTGCCAACGCCTCAGCAGATAAGGTAGATTTGACGACTCTCCTGATCTTTCTTGTCTGCTAGAATATAGGACATCTTGCCTCACTAGCATCTCGTAGGAAGATCACAAAACTTCCCTGAGATCCATTGCCTACAAGGTTGGCAAATGAGGCATCCGAAAAGCACTCTATATGACAGTCCTCGATCGGCCCCATTCTTGGAATGTATAGCTTCATGTTGTCAGTCTTCACCTTTGAGATCACCTTATTAAGTCTAAGCAAATCCGCTACAGTAGCTCGGTTGCTATAGTCACACTCAACTCACACACATCAAAGGCAATATCTGGCCGAGTGTGTGTGGCAATCCAGTTGAGTTGCCCAATTATTGCTCGGTACTCCATTTTCTCAGACTCGGACAGCTCCCCTGATTTTACTGCTGCACAATGTTTACTCAGCGTGACTGGTTTCAAAGATGAAGCATACTGGAACTGGTCGAGCGTTATGCTGCCATCGATGTTGGAGATGACACTGAGACCAACATATTTGAATGCTTTTGATTCTGAACTGCCGATGAGGAATATTTGACTCAAACGGTTTATCACTTGCTGTTCAAACTCATGTGTACCAGCCCAAAGGAAGTTGGCGACGTAGATGCATACAATGCCTTCGACTTCGCCACCATTGCTCCAAGAGAACAGCGCTGAATCCAGTGATGACACTTTAGCTCCGAGACTCAACAATTGATCTTTTATGCGCAGATACCAATGCCTAGCAGCATCACAAAGGCCGTAAACAGTTTTCTTTAGTCTCCATAACTTACCATTTGCATATTCAGGCGGAGGACGTAAATGAACAACTCTCTCAATGTCGTTACCTTGCAAGTAAGCAGCTTTCATGTCCATAGTGTGGCAATCCCACTGGTTGGTGGAGGCTAAAGAAAGTGCCAAATGCACTGCTTCCTTTGAACAAGTAGGTGAGTCTTTTCAGAGATCCACTGTGTCTTCCTCAAATCCTCTGGCGACTAAGCGGGCCTTAACAACAGACTTCCATTTTTCAGTTTTTCCGTCACAATCCATCGAACCATTATAGCACCTTGCTCAACATCATCTACATCCTCATCTATCTATCTATCTATT
>JAGKTI010003335.1:0-21977 GCA_018397915.1 Birgus latro
CAATCTATATTTACCCAATCGCTCCTCCACTTCCCTTCTATATTCAGCCTTTATTCCATCCTCTTGTAACTTTTCTACCCTCCTTGTAACACATACTTCCTCCTGTCTATACTTACCATAAAGATTTTCATGCCTAACCTGTTTTCATCATGCTTTAAATGTGTTAAAAAATTACCAAAAATGTTAATGATAATTTCCTGCTTGCAATTTAATTTTTTCATGCATGGTTCTTAAGTGCACTAGCTAGGAAAAAGGTGGAAGCCAGTGAATTTCATATTCGGTCATAACCTAACCTAACTTAACCTATCCTAACCTAACCTATGCTTACCATAAAGATTTTCATGCCTAACCTGTTTTCATCATGCTGTAAATGTGTTAAAAAATTACCAAAAATGTTAATCATAATTTCCTGCTTGCAATTTAATTTTTTCATGCATGGTTCTTAAGTGAACTAGCTAGAAAAAAGGTGGAAGGCAGTGAATTTCATATTCGGTCATAACCTAACCTAACCTAACCTATGCTTACCATAAAGATTCTCATGCCTAACCTGTTTTCATCATGCTGTAAATGTGTTAAAAAATTACCAAAAATGTTAATCATAATTTTCTGCTTGCAATTTAATTTTTTCATGCATGGTTCTTAAGTGCACTAGCTAGGAAAAATGTGGAAGGCAGTGAATTTCATATTCGGTCATAACCGAACCTAACCTAACCTAACCATTTTTCTTGTAGCAATTTACATAATTTACTGTATTTGATGCTTTGTATCCAATAATTTAGTGCATAAAATGTGAGAAAAGATGATTTCCATGTCAGATACTTACTTATACTATGCTGGCAAGTTCTGAGCACCTACGACTCACCTCTAAATCATCATTTTTTGGTTAAAATTCAATTAATTCATGATTTGTGTGCATTATTTATGTGAAAAGGGACCTAAATAAGTGCTATACATGTCCAGTAGGGAGGTAGGAAGGTAGTTTTCTGATTTAGGTTAGGTTAGGGTAGGGTCATGAAAAACCAGTGCTGGAGCTTCAGGGACCAATATCCGGACAAAACCAATATCCGGACATGCCTTTGGCTCTATTATGTCGGATAATGGAGGGATTACTGTATAGGAGTTTAGTCCGGTAGCTCCTCGAGTCCAATAAAAGCGAATTCCGGTCTACTGAAGTCCGTTATATCGAGGTTTTACTGTATTAGTATTGTGATGAGGAGAGGTAGACTGAAATGGTTCTGGCATGATGAGAAGATGAAGGATAACAACTGGGTGCAGAAGGTGATTGGTGTGAATGTTGAGGGTTGGGTTGCAAGTGGCAGACCAAGAGACCTGAGATGAGGTCATGAAGTGTGACCTCAGGGATAACCAAACAGGGAGGCTGCCAGAGATTGAGCAGTGTGGAGAACCGCCACTACGTGACCGAAGTTGAAGCATGCAACCATGTTGGAGCCTTTATAAATGAAACAAAACAAAACAAAACTCTCTGCACTCAACACATTCAGTATGCAACCATGTTGGGGTCTTTATAAATGAAACAAAACAAAACAAAACTCTCAGCACTCAGCATATTCAACAACCCCACTTCCAATGCTTTTACTACTGACTTCTCATTTTTATGCCCTACCAAGCTCTTACACTTAGATGTAAATGTATATAC
Source organism: Birgus latro (assembly GCA_018397915.1). NCBI lineage: Eukaryota > Metazoa > Arthropoda > Malacostraca > Decapoda > Coenobitidae > Birgus > Birgus latro. The sequence continues at coordinate 1,658 of JAGKTI010003335.1, forward strand.
CAATAAACCTTCATGCAAACCTCTAGCATCCACCACACTCAGACCTCTGTTTTGTATCAAAGCCATCATAGCACCAGTTACTGTCCTTTCCTTCGCTACTCTACTTTCCGCTTCTTTTGCATACCTAACTCTCTTCTTTATCACTGTACTCAAGTACTTAAACTTCCACACCATTTTTGAATTTTTGACCTTGCATCATTACATTACACTGGGAATCATTTTGTCTCAGGAAACATCACTCTGCCCTTATCAACACTTACTTTCAAGGACCAATGCTGAAAGAGATCTAAAAAACTCTGTACCAATCTGCCAAGCTCTTATTATTAGATAATCATGGAAAAAATGACCTTGAAGTTATAACGTACCAGTATTCATTCATTCATCATCCAATCCTACGTTGCCCCACGAGGAGCGTAGGAGTCCGGGGCTAGGCAAGTTGGTCCTGACATTTGAGATGAGAGTGACCAGCCTCACTCATCCCTGAGTGAGCAATAAACCCCAACCACCCCTTGGATATAAACCTTCACCAGCTCAATCCCATTGGAGCGCCTTAATTACCCACTAAACCACCAGGCACCCCTGCAAAAAATCTATGACTTATTCATTTGGTCTTCACACTATTGTGATGTACTGTATTTGCTCATTTCTTCTTTCTTCCAAGAAAATTCAGTCAGGTGCTATTCCTTTACTTCTTAATCAGTTCATACTGCAAAGTTGGTGCAATTGTTACTAGAGCAAATACCCACGAACAGCTTTTTATTGGGGATCCTACTATCACTGTGTGGAGACCATCCTGCACTCCCTTAGGAATGCTGGCAAACTTAAATAAAAAATACAGCAATCTTTAACCAAAAATATTTCATACAGCAATACTGATGAACTCTTTCTACCCCCATGATCTTGTATTGGAGAAACCAACAGTAGTGATGTGTCTCCCTTAACCCCAATGTAATGTGATTTTTCCTCCTAAGTTAAATATGGTATAATCTCCAAGTACCAAGAATAAAATATGAATTATATATGTCACCAGATTAAAGGGGTTTTATAAGTTTTTGCACTAAAACTTGTAGGTTAAAATATTTTATCATTAACACCATCATACTAATTCCCACTTAAAAGCATTCTAAGTAACTTAAAATTAACACAATTATGACAGGATAGAACAAAATGCTTGTCTTAGGATGAAGAGGGGGAAGGAGCATGCTACTGAATTCTTCCTCCTATCCCATCTCCTTGATCAACCAATATTATACCCTTTTCTGATATGCAGGCCATGAAAGGATGATGTGGAGGTCTGTCAGATCATATGACTGTGGTATGCAAGATCAAGCTGAGAAGAGCGAGGTGGGTCAGGACAGAGAGGAGCAGTCAAGGAGAAAGACTGAAAGCTGAGAAGCTAAGGATCAAAGAAATGGCAGATGATTACAGGACCAAAGTAGAGGATGAGTTAGAATCAGTGAACTGGAATGAAATGGATCTGAACAGCCTGCAGAATGCATATGGGGACTGCTTAGTTAGGAATGCTAAAGCAGTGTGTGGTGTGGCAAGAGTAACAACAAAGAAGGTACGGCATGGTGGGATGATGAGAGACCAGTGGAGGAAAAGATTAAGAAGTGGCTAAAGTGGTTGTAGGACAGTTCAGTTGAAATGAGAGCTGGATAAATTGAGAGCAAGAAGCACGTACAGAAACTAGTGAAGAGGAAAAAGGAGGTAATTGATGATCTAGGAAGAAAAATGAATGGAAACTACACTGAAAATAGGAAATTATTCTGGAAAGAGGTGAGGAAATGTAGAAGTGAAAGCGGAAAGAAATGTGACGATGTGAAGGATGTAGGTGGTAGATTATTAACCCATGGGGATAAAGTAAGGACCAGATGAAAAGAATATTTTGAAAGCCTGATGAATGGGAATAAAGGGAGCAGAGCAGCTGTAAACATGATTGGTTTTGGGGGTGTGCAGAGGAATGCAGTGCCAGGAGATATGACACTCGCACAGGTGAAGAGTGCTGTGAAGTGGCTGAAATATGGGAAAGCAGATGGGGTTGATGAGGTGTATGTAGAGATGATTATGTGTAGTGGAGAGAGTGGAATGAAGTGCTTGATGGAGATATGTAAGAAAGCATGGATGAGTAAAACTGTGCCAGCAGAGTGGAAAAGGCTGTGATTGTACCCCTGTACAAAAATAAAGGTGAGCGAAGTGAGTGCAAGAATTATCATGGCATAAGTTTACTGAGTGTGGTAGGGAAGGTATATGGAAGAATTATTGTAGAGAAAGTAAGTGAGATATCAGAAGTCATAGTGAGTGATGAACAGGGTGGCTTTAGGAGCAGCAGAGGATGTGTGGATCAAATATTTGCAGTGAGACAGATAGCAGAGACAGCATGTGAGAAGGACCATAAGGTGCTATGGCATTCATGGATCTGGAAAAAGCATATGACAAAGTGGACACACAAGGATTGTGGAAAGTTTTGTGTATGTACGGTGGAGATGGTAAGCTGCAAGGTGCTATCAAGGGTTTTTATGAAGGTAGTGAAGCATGTGTATGGGTGAATGGGCATCTAAGTGAATGGTTCACGATCGGTGTGGGCGTGCGACAAGGTTGTGTGATGTCCCCATAGTTGTTCAATATATATATATGGATGGGGTGATGAGAGAAGTAAAAACACGAGTAATGGAGAGGGGGATGGCATTGGTAATGAATGGTGATGGATGGAATATCTCAAATATGTTCTATGCTGATGATGCAGTATTACTTGCAAATACCGGACAAGAACTTGGTAGACTAGTGCAGAGTATTGCTGATGTCCATGAGTGTCGTGCCTTGAGAGTAAATGTAGAAAAGAGTAAAGTGATAGTTACTGAGAGTGAAGGTGACTCCCAGTGTGATGTTACAGTGAATGGAGAGACTGGAATCAGTGAGAGAGTTCAAATACCTGGGTGCAGTGATAGAAGAGAGAGAAGAGTGACACAAGGATGAAAAGTAGCTGGTGCAATGAAGGCCTTATAAGAAACAGAGGCTTGAGTGTTGCAGCTGCACAAGGCTTACATGAAGGAGTGTTAGTGCCAACTTTAACATAATGGATGTGAGACTATGGTGTGGCATGAAAATGAAAAGTCAAGGGTAAGAGCAGTGGAGATGGGACTGCTGAGGAAAGTATGTGAAGTACAGAGGGTGGATAGGATACAAAATAATGTGATTCATAAAAGATGTTAAGTGAGGAAGTCGGTGGACACCAAAATCGAAGAGAGTGTACTGAGATGGTATGGTCAAGTGGAGAGAATGGATAACAACTGAGAAGTGAAAAAGGTACTTCTGAGCAAATATGAAGGAGGGAGGAGGTAAGGTGGACCAAGGAGAAGGTGGAGAGATATGGTGAATAAGTGTGTGGGGATAAGTGTATGGGGAAGTGAGGTTTGGAAGTCGGTGAGGCTAGGGATCTGACATGAAATCGAGGTAGCTGGATGAATGTTGTGAGGAGATATGCATGATCAGTGATTTGGCACCCCTTTTTAGCGTGGCAGTGTCCGGATTGACTCGGATACATTTATGAGAAGCTACAGAACGTGGTGAATGTTTTTGGTGTATCTGATGGGGCCAGGATTCCGGAGGCTTGAATGATGAGTGAATGGAAGTGTGGCCCATTGGATTGGGCAAATTTGGGCTGTCTGGACAATGCTACTCCTCACCCTCCCTTAGGGTGGGAAAGGAGGTCCAGATGATGATGATGATGATGATTCTATATTATCCATCAGACACTCACATTCTGAAGCATCACTTTCCTACTCTGTGCACAATCAAACCTAACCAAGTTTATCACTGCTGTGCTTTTATTTAATTACCAAAACACATTTTTAGGGCATTCTCTCCAGACATCCCAAAATTCTCTTCCATTTCAAAGCATTCTTCCATCTGCATCACTTACAAGTGGCCATATTCACTCCTATATTTTTCAACTTCTTTCAAAATAGTTCTAAATTTTCTTCCAAAATAATTTACCCTTTCCCTAACTCTCTTTACTGTTAACATGCCACTCCATCTACTATCTATATATATCTACTTTCCTTAATATGAACTCCTTTACTTTATCCACCCTACCCCCTTCTTCCTCTTCTCTTCCACTGCTCTCTCAACCTCTACATCTCACCATGCTCTTCCCTTCTGAGTTGTCGACACCCTCACAACCACATACATCTTTAATAATCGTAACCTAACACTCTTAGTATAAGCTTCACAAATCATCTAAATCCAGGTGTTGTTATTCACAAGCCCTAACTCCCCCACTACCTTTTGGTATCTGTCAACTAAAGCAACTCTGCTTTTTTTTTTTTTTCCCCACTTTCTAAATTTCTGTGTACCACTCTCCTCCTTTATCTTCCAGGGTCCTTTCAATTTCACCCAACATATTAAAATTATAAAAGCTAATCTCATGTTATCCCCTCTGATGTGTGGGGACCCAAGACTAAGCTACCACAGTCCCAAAAATTTACCCAACTAGATGAAGTATTTTATATTTTATTCTCACTGTATCCATTTTTTTTTTTCTGGACAGATTTCTAGCAGTAAAATAGCAAATCAAGGAAGGAAGTAAATTAAGGGGAAGCTCCATGGGAATTGCTGTATGCTGATGATAGTGCTGACAGTGGACACTAAGGAAGAAGTGGTGGAAACGTTTAACAGATGGAAAAATGGAATGGAGAAGAAAGGAATGACAATAAATAAGGATAAGACAAAGGTAATGGTGACAGGCAGGAAACTAATAGAAAGAATTCAGTTAGGAAAATGTTCCTGGCCATACGGATGCTGTGGCAGAGGAGTAGGAATGAACTCAGTGTTGTGCACGGATAGTAGTAGTAGTAGTTGTTCCTTAGGCACTCTGGATGAACAGCCCCAAGTCACTAAGGAGGACCACGGATGAGACCAGGCTTTCCCACAGGGCTCTCAAGGACTGTATGTTGCATTGTTGGCATAGGTGATTAAGTGCAATGCAGTTTTCCATAATGTGCTTAATAGTGCTGTGTTACATCCTGGACAGGCGTCAGCGACGGAGGCAGCCAGCCTCTTTTCATAACTTGAGGGCTGGATGATGCCCACATCTCAGCCTGGCCAGGTGGACCCGGTCCTCACGAGGGAGATAGAATTCAGAAGGGTGGATATCAGGAGGCCGTGCATGCAGCTGTGTGTTGTCTTTAAGTAACTGAATGGAGCAGCGAGTGATATGAGTTTGGATATGTTTCTGGAAGCTGGTCTGAGGTGGGTGAGGGGGGAGAGATGACAGTATTTGTGTATGACATTGTGTGCTGGGTGTTGTTTTGATGTTCCTTGGTGTGTGTGGATGTGCTGCCATGTAGTGTAGTGGATGTTGTGGGTTTGTGGAGGCTGTGGCGAGAATCTGGGTGCCTCTCAAGTCTAGATGATCCGTGACTTTGAGGGCTTCAGTTTCTTGGTGTAGGTGGTCTGTGGGTGTAGTAGCTGTGCAGCCTGCAATTATTTTTAAGGCCTTGTTCTGTATGGTCTGAGGAGTGTTATAGTGTGTTTTAGTGAGGTCAGGAGTCCAAGCAGGGCTTGCATAATTCATCAATGAACATATACTGTATACTGTTTGCAAACTGTGGTGGTGGTTTCTTCGTCGAGTCCAAATGTTATATAGGCAAGTAACCTCAAGGCATTGAGTCTTCGTGTTAATTTATTTTTGATGTTTGTGATGTTTTAATTTTCGTTTTCATTTTTGAAGGCTCCAACATGCTTGCATGCGTCGGCCTTGGTCACCAAATGGCAGCTCTCCATGCTGCTCGATCTTTGGCAGCCTCCCTGTTCAGTCCTTCAACCCTTAAGTCACACGTAATGATCTCATCCCATGTCTTTCTCGGTCTTCCCCCACAACCCCTCCCCCAATATTAACACTTCTCACCCTCTGTACCCAATTATCATCCCCCATCCTCTCCACATGTCCAAACCACCTCAGCCTACCTCTCCTCATCATAACACCAATACACTTCAGTCCCATCCTACCTCTCAACTCTTCCACTGTAAACCCAGCCCCCCCAGGCCTTGCACGCAGGGACGCACTGCACATACACCTAATCATTGTCATTTCTGTACGTTTAAACCTGTGAATATCCTCTTCCTTTACTGCCCAGGTCTCACTACCATACAGCATCACACTCCTAACACATGCTGCATACAAAGACCCCTTAGCACGTAAGGAGAGTCCTCTCAATGTCAGGAGAGGCAACAGTTCCATGAACTTCCTCCAACCACTTCTCATCCTAGCAACCGAGCTAACTCCAGCCCCACCTCCGGCACATAACATATCTCCCAAATAACAAAACTCCTCCACGCACTCAAGAGACTCACCAGCAAGTTCAACCCTCTCACGCCTAACAATCTCCACCTGCTCTCCCCGACACGCTGCACACATGAAATCAGCACTATCTCGCAGTCTACCTCTAATACCACTACATCTCTTGTGCACCCACTTATCACAAACACTACACAAGATAGAATTACTTCCCACACCCTTGTGGCAAACTGTACATGGCTACTCTCCCTCTCATCTGATTATACTGCCACCAACCCTAGATATCATCACTTTTGTTTTATCTGCATTTACCCTTAAGCCTTTGTGCCCCATACCATCTCTCCACTTCTTAAATCTTTCCTCCGCCTCCCCTTCATTCTCCGCAATCAACACCAAATCATCAGCATACAACATCTCCCATGGGAGTCCCTCTCTGAAGTCACGTGAGAGGGCTTCAAGCACCATGATAAACAACAAGGGGCTCAAAACTGACCCCTGATGCACACCAACATTCACGGAAAACTCATCACTCAAAATTCTATTCAATCTTACCTGGGTGCGAGCACCCACGTACATGGCCATAACCACCCTAACCAGCCACTCTTCCAACCCGAGCTTTCTCATTGCCCACTTCACCACCTCTCCAGGGACTCTGTCAAAGGCCTTTTCCAAATCAACAGAAACAAAATACAATTCCCTTTTCTTTCCAATATGTTTTTCCTGAAGCTGTCGAACAATGAATATGGCATCAGTGGTCCCCCTGCCTGCCATAAACCCAACCTGCATCCCATCGATATTCACTCTTTCTCTAATCATACCTTCTAGAACTCTCTCCATTACTTTCATTATCTGATCTAAGAGATTTATACCTCTGTAATTTCCCCTTTCCAGGGCATCACCCTTCCCTTTGTACACATTTACAGTTACACTCTTCAGCCAATCATCTGGGACAACACACTCATATATAATCATATTTATCAGGTCAGTGACTAACCTCACCCCAGTATCTCCTGAGGCCTTCAACATTTCGGCAGTCAACCCAGACACACCTGCCGCCTTCCCCACCTGCATCCTGCCTATTGCCTCACTCACAGTAGCAGCGTCAATCAAAGGCCAAGGCCAGACACTGGATCAGCTGGCTCCAAACCTTCCCTACCCCAATCAAACTCCTCATTCAACAACCGGCTATAATGCTCTCTCCATGCACCTTTAATATTCTCACTGTTCACCACTACCCTTCCTTCATCATTCTTCACACACTGCTCACCTACAATGTCCCAATTATCCCTCCTCACCTGATTTGCTACCCTAAAAATCATATTTTTCCTTTCTCCATGATTTAGATTATCAAGTAAAAGTCTCTGTGACTCAGACTTCGCCCTGTATACCTCTCTTCTAGCCCTGCGCTTGGCAGCCAAGTACTCCTCCCTGTTACCACCCTTCTTCCATTCCCGGAAATGCCTTCTTTTCTCCTTAACTGCGGCTTCTACACCCTCATCCCACCACCAAGTTACTTTATGTCTTGGTGGGCCTCTTGTCCAACCGCATATTGCATCAGTAACTCTCAAGAGGTTGTTCTTAAGGGCTCTATACTGTTCATTAACACCTCTATCTACGGCTTCCTGTTAAGCCACCACTCTCCTCATCTCACTATAAAAGGCATCCCTGACTGATTGGTTTCCCAGCTTCCATATTTTCCTCCTAGGTACATATGTCCTCCTTCTCATCACTCGTTCCTTAAGCACCATGTCACAAACCAACAGTTTGTGCTGCTGCACACACTCCTCGCTTCCTATAACTTTAACATCCCTCACTAATCTCCTATGAACCCTCCTGACCAGAAAATAATCTATCTGACTACTATTTCCCCCGGACTTGTACGTAATTAACCAACTCACTCTTTTTTCTAAAATGTGTGTTGCACACAATCATGTCCATAGCCTCCCCCAAACTCGAGTATTCTTTCCCCTTCCGCATTCCTCACACCATATGCACATCCTCCATGGACTCCTTCATAACCTTGAGCTGCTTCACCAACATGACCATTTAAATCCCCTCCCAGAACCACTACCTCATCATCGCCCATACCATTGATGTATTGTATGTTACACCAAGGATATTGTGTGTGGGTGTGGGTGTGTGTGTGGGGGGGGGGTAGGGGAATGTTGTTTATGGTGAGGTGTGGAATGCAATTGTGTTCTGTTGTCCAGTTTGTGAGGAGGGTCACTGTAGATTTGGCTGGGGCTATTTTGAGCCTCTCTGTGGTGAACCAATCATGTAGTGTGTTGAGGCAAGGTTGGAGGATGTGTGCGTCTGTCTCTGCATTTTGCTGTGTATATGTAAGTGTTATGTCATCTGCATAGGAAGCTATGTGTATCTGTGGTGTGTGGGGTGTGGGTATGTCGTGCATGTATAGGTTAAAGAGTGTAGGGGACAAAACGGATCCTTGGGGGATGCCATTTGTGAAGTTTCTGATGTTCGAAAACTGACCGGCAAATGTTGCATGTGCACATCTGCCTGCTACGTAGTTTGCACACCATCTTTTTGTGTTGCTGTGCATGTTTCAGGGTTGCCACTCTCTGGTCAGCAAAAATTTCCCTGACTTTTCTAGGAATTCTGACAAAATTCCAGGCATATTTTCATATTTTTCTAAGTCAATTTTCAAGTGTAATTTTACACTATTTTTAATGTGGCCTCCAATTACTCTTGAGTAAATTTTTACATCTATAGTGGTTTTCATATTAGTGTACACTTTAATTTCCCACATTACCCAAGAGTAAAACCTCCCCTTCCAGCCACACCAACAAGCCTTGTATTGATCCAAAACTGTAGAGATACTGATGAATAAAAATAAAGATATCCTTTACAGCAAAGAATACTTGACTGTTTCTAAAATGATACAAGGTTTCCACCCTGACTTGTTCATTATTGAGGAATGAAGCTGTCATAGCCATTCAGTTAATAATTAATCTTAACTTGTACACATGAAAGAAAATAATAAAAAATGCACCTTAACATAAACCTTAATTTTCACCAAAAACTTCCCAGACTTATCCATGACATTTTTAAAAATTACAAAATTCCCTGACTTTTCCCTGAATGGAATTTTGTTTTAAGTTTTCCAGGTTTTCAAGAGGAGGTGAGAACCCTGATGTTTGTGTTGAATATTTTGTTTGTGAGGTTGTGGCAGGGGATGGCATCAAAAGCTTTACTAACGTCTAGTGTGACAAGAAGTGATCTGTGCGGTGGCCTAGCTGAATTCATGCCATCAAAAACTCTCTGTGCAAATTCTGTAAGAAGAGTGTTTGTGGAGTGTAATGGCCTAAAACCATGTTGTAATGGGACTATGGGGGTGTGTGGTGTAACTAGTTGTAGTACCAGTCGTTCAATGACTCTGGAGGGGGTGCAGAGGAGTATGATGGGGCAGCGTGAGGAAGGTAACGTGGGGTCTTACTTGGCTTTAGGGATAGTGATGATAATGCCATGCTTCCAGACGTTGGGTATTATGTTGTATGAGTAGCTGTAGTCTGATATGTTGTTGAGTGCTTGCATGCCTTGTGGTCCAAGGTGTTTAAGGTGTATGTTACTTATGTTGTCTGGTCCACAGGCAGATGAGTGCTTAAGGTCGCTAATGATGTGGTTCGTCTAGTTGTAAGTGAAAGGTGCAAACTCTGGGTCTGTGGGGAACTGTCTCTTACGTCGGATGATACGTCGGTCGTCGCAATGGGGGTTTAGATGGCTGACATGTGAAAAGTGATTGATGAGAGTGTTTGCTTGTTGTTTGTTTGAAGTATGGTGTCTGTTGTTATGATGGCAGCGTGTGACTGTGTAGTGTTGCTGTTGGAGAGTGTGATGCTGTTTAGTGTTTTGGTGAGTCTGCTGGTGTTTGTTTTGTGATCAAGTGTTTGGAGATAATTATTCCAATTTAGTGTTAGCTGTTCCGATATGTTATTGTTTATCTGAGTGTTGAGTTCTTGTATTTCTTGTACGGTGTCATGTGTATGGGATGTTGGGGAGTGTCATAGTATGTCCCGTTGACTGATGAGGCCTTAAATTTCTGGTGTGAAGTTGAGGTTGTGTCTTTCTCTGTTGCCTCTAGGGATGTGTCTTTTGTCTAAGTTTTGTAAAACTGTACTGAAAGTGTGCACAGCAGTGTTGATGTTTGTGATGGATGCACAGAGTGTAATAAGTGGTGCCATAGATGGTGTTCAGGTCTGTAGAATTTGAGAGGAGTGTAAAATTTCCACTGCCCAGCCTGTATAAGAAGAGAAGTGGAAGAAGATGAAGCAGAGGATGCACTAGAGGTGAATGGGGGCACACTACAGGAAGTGCAGCAGTTCTGCTATCTAGAAGATGTATTGGACTGTGAAGCAGGGGTTTAGAGAGCAGTTAGAACAAGAATGGCACTAGCATGGATAAGGTGGAAGGAAATAGCTAGCCTACTGGTCAACAAACACATACCACTGAGGCACAGAAGTAAAATACATGAGGCCTGCATTAGACCAATATTAATATATGGTGCTGAAACATGAGCTTTATCAAACAAATTGATGAATGTTCTGAGAAGTACTGATCATAGAATGTTATGATACATGGTGGGAGCGAGATGGGAGGGTGGAGTTTTGAGTGAGGAGGTAGCCAGAAGATATGGGGTGAAGGATCTCGATATCATCTTCAGGCAGACGCGGCTAAGATGGTTTGGTCACATGAGGAGAAGTGAGGAAGGAAGCTGTGTGAGAATAGCAGAGGAACTGGAAGTGGTGGGATCTCGACCGCCAGGAAGACCTAAGAAGACCTGGAAAAGTGTTGTAACGCAAGATATGAAAAGACTGGGTATTGGAGAAGAATTAATTCAGGATAGGAAGCAGTGGAGAAAAGCCATCGCATGTCCAACCCCAGCTTGAATATGGGAACAGAAGGGCGAAAAACGAATATGATGATGAATATGCAGTAATCCCTCCACTATTCGACACAATACAGCCAAAGGCATGTCCGCACAGTGGTCTTGTCCGAATATTGGGCCTGAAGCTCCAGCACTGGTCATTCATGACCCTAACCTAACCTAACCTAAATCAGAAAACTACCTTCCTACCTCCCTACCGGACATGTATAGCACTTATTTAGGTCCCTTTTCACATAAATAATGCACATAAAGCATGAATTAATTGAATTTTAACCAAAAAATTATGATTTAGAGGTGAGTGAGGCATAGGTGGTCAGAACTTGCCAGCATAGTATAAGTAAGTATCGGACATGGAAATCATCTTTTCTCACAGTTTATGCACTAAATTATTGGATACAAAGCATCAAATACAGTAAATGATGTAAATTGTTACCAGAAAAATGGTTAGGTTAGGTTAGGTTAGGTGATGACCAGACATGAAATTCACTGCCATTCACCTTTTTCATAGCTGGTGCACTTAAAAACCATGCATGAAAAAATTAAATTGAAACCAGGAAATTATGATTAACATTTAGGGAAATTTTTTAACACATTTACAGCAAGTTGAAAACAGGTTAGACATGAAAATCTTTATGGTAATTATCTTGCACAATAATCAAAGGCATTCACCTTCCTCATAGCTGGTGCACTTAAAACCATGCATGAAAAAATTAAATTAAAAGCAGGAAATTATGATTAACACAATGTTACGTTAGGTTAGGTTAGGTTAGGTTAGGTTATGACCGGACATGAAATTCACTGGCATTCACCTTTTTCATAGATGGTGCACTAAAAACCATGCATGAAAAAATTAAATTAAAAAGCAGGAAATTATGATTAACACAATGTTAGGTTAGGTTAGGTTATGACCGAACATGAAATTCACTGGCATTCACCTTTTTCATAGCTGGTGCACTTAAAACCATGCATGAAAAAATTAAATTGAAAGCAGGAAATTATGATTAACACAATGCTAGGTTAGGTTAGGTTAGGTTAGGTTAGGTTAGGTTAGGTTATGACTGGACATGAAATTCACTGGCATTCACCTTTTTCATAGCTGGTGCACTTAAAACCATGCATGAAAAAATTAAATTAAAAGCAGGAAATTATGATTAACACAATGTTAGGTTAGGTTAGGTTATGACCAGACATGAAATTCACTCGCATTCACCTTAAATTGAAATCAGGAAATTATGATTAACATTTAGGGAAATTTTTTAACACATTTACAGTATGCTGAAAACAGGTTAGACATGAAAATCATCATGGAAATCATCTTGCACACAGTTTATGCATGAGATTAATGATATGGAAAGAACAAAACAAGGAATTTTGATGAAGTTAAGGTACTTACGAAAAAAAAGCCGCCGTCCTGATGTATAACTCGCTCTATCATCTCAGACTCTGACAGGAAGACCTTGCACCTGACACACCTTTGCAATTGACAATCACCAGCACTTCTCACCAACACTTTCCACAACGTTTTTTTTTTTACATAACTGGGATCACATCACTTCACTGCACTGTACATAACAGTAAATTCCCGTGTGGTCGAGTGACGAGTCCTGGAGCCTTGCGAACTTCTCAGCAGCAGCTTTCAGCTCCGTTCCACGTACCAACACACCAGCAGCACGTTGTTGTCGATACCAAATCAGCATGGACCGGTTGATGTCTGCATACTTAGGAGTAAACATCACCTTCCTCTCCACGTTTCGTCTGGTCTTCGAAGCGAAATCAGCCGTGTACTGCTGTAGTTTGTCTCGGGACTTCTTGATATAAAACGAGGTGGAGCGAGGGAGATTGAATTCATGACGAATCCGTGATGTCGGCCACCCGGCGTCCACCTTCTCCAATACCCCTTCCTCTTCTTCTCCAGAGTCAGAACCACTTTCTTCCTCTTCTCAGGAAGCAGGGCCATCATCACACACATGATCAAGAAGGTGAATAGCAGCATCAAGCCCTACAGGAGGTAGGGTATCACCACAAAACCAATCACTTCGGCCTCCATTGTCGAAGCGTGTTTACGAGCCAGAAACGGAGCGGGAAATGGGACGGACAGACAGGTGCCACGCGCAAAAACACAGCCTATCGGCGCACAAGGGAAATTCAAACTGACGCGGTCCAAAAAAATCGGATTTTTTTCAGATTTTTTTGAATTTTGGGGCATTTTGGGGGGCGGACAGCCCACGAGGTCCGAATAGTGAGGGATCCGAATAATGGGCGTCCAAATAGTAAAGGGATTACTGTAGTAAATTAAGGATAGAATTATCCTTTAACTTTACACTACCTCTTCTGTCTTTCTTTCCTTTAATCTTTCCTTTTCCATCTGCCTATGTAACTCTACACTGAGTGACAAGCCAAATGGTTTCCTGTATACCAGGAAACCATTTACTGAGCTGGGTGGTAACTTTTATAACCATGTTATGGCACCTGGTGGTTTAGTGGGTAATTAAGGTGCTCGAATCTGATTGAGCCTGTGCAGGTTTATATCCATGAGGTGGTTGGGGTTTACTGCTCATGTAATGCCACTTAGGGATGAGTAAGGCTGGTCACTCTCACCTTCAGTGTCAGGACCAACTTGCCTAGACCCGGGTTCCTGTGCTTCTCATGGGATGACGTAGGATTGGATGATGGATGGATGGATAGATAAAAAGCCCCAACCAAATATAGTAAAACTGTCTGGGGCTTTAAAGAAAAAAACATATATTAGACAAAAACTGAAAAGAAAGAGTTAAAGAGTTGAATAATAATGACCTGAAAGCATTACATGATATATATATATACACACACACACACACACACACACCGCTCGCTGGCGCAGTGGTAGCGTTCTCACTTGCCATCTGGTAGACGGGAGTTCGCGCCTTGCTCAGGTTGCGAAAAGTTTCACTGACAAAGTGGGTGGTTACTGTCCCCCTTGAGCAAGGGGATGGGTGTGTGTGTGTGTGTGTGTGTGTGTGAAGGTCACAGCCTTGCCCATAGATCAGACTATATGAGCTCTCAGCTTCCTTCCGGGAGGGTAAAAGCTGACGATCACTACCATCAAGTGATCCTGACCGACCCGGTGAGTTACACACACACAAAAATCTCTACTCACTTCAACAAGTTTTATATCCATACTCACCCTGCACCCTACTCATATAAGAGACAAATGCAAAATAGATAAAACAATAAATAAATAAATAAACAATCGTGATGTCTGTGCATTTGATTTTTCAACTGGTGCCAGTGGTGGCACCGATAAAATTGATTGGCTCTCCTGCACAGTTACTGTATATAAACGTCCCTCAACTGCTTCCCTATCCCCCAAAGGAAGATGGTTGACTACAGAAAGGAAACTTCTGCCTGCAGTCCACCAGCTCTATGTTCAAATGAGTCTGCAGCCAAAATAACAACCCCTTGAACATAGCACCATAATGTTTTTGTCTACTCTCAATTATTTTATTCAGCTTCGGAGAGTCTTTTCATCACGAAAGGGTCTGAAAAATCTATATCTAACTCCCTTAGTTCAAACAATTTCTTCTAAACTGACTAGAACCACCTGAAGGTAGCATGAATAAGGCGTATGTCATCAGATCACAAATTTAATCAAAGTGTAAAATACCTCAGTCTGTCTGACCGAGCAGACCCCTACACTATAGGCGAGCAACCACCCCTGCAGGGTCATCCCATCCAGTGAACTGAAGTTCCCTTGCAGATGACAACGCTTTGTTAAGGAAGAGGGAAAAGCGTGGTGGTTTGGTTCACAGACAGATGGCGCATTTGCATCTCTCCACCCAACTAGCAGGGGCACCATAGTATACTCCAAATTGCCCAGTTATCTGGTTATATGGTCATCACCCAGCATTGTACAGTAAATGGTTTCCTGGGTTACAGGAAACTATTAGGTTTGTCTGTCAGTGTCAAGCCACATTAAGTGGAAAGAAGGGTAATAAAAAGCAACAGGAAGAATGGGGGAAATAGGAAGAGAGGGCATACACAGAACAAGAAGAAAGGTGAAAGAAATAGTAGGCAACACATCATGTAAGCAGATGATGGCTGCCATCACCAAAAACCAGGTTAATCAAGTGAAGATACAAAGGGGTTTAATCCCTGTGCTCCACATTCACCTTGCCGACAGTGATCTCTGGAGTAGGGTAGTCGAGGTCCTCCATATCAATGTCATCGTACAGACCAAGATTTTCATTGAAGTCTGGATCCTGCGATGACTCAATGTAGTATTCAACATCCTCCTTTATCATCTTTATCTGCAAATTAATGTATAAGCATAAACACAACTGAAAAATGCAAAGTGCAGTACTCTAAGTCATAATTATTCATGTACAGTATACGGTAACTAAAATTCAACTGAAATCTCTGGCTTTAGGAAGTTTCTGCTGTATTTAATTTTATGAGCTGCTCAACCTTTGGGAATGGGAAGTAATTTCAAAGAAGAATATACCAGTAAAGCATTTGGCAACAGACAATAAAAGGGTGAACCACTCAAGCTAGGACCAATGGACCATACAGCTCTGCAGGGCAAGGAGAGCTTTGAAGAGACTACAGTACATCTTTCACCAGAAATACACAACCCTGGCATGGGCTTGAACTGCCAACCCTACAGTCGTGAAACACAAGCAGTACCAATGAGCTATTCTAGCCCAGGAGACAAATTTTTTTTTTTCACACCCTGAAAAGGATTAACTCCCTGAGTCAGATTGGACTCTTGAATGCTGAATAAAATAATCCAGCAAGTAACCAGAAAAAATAAAGACATCCTCAGACTGTAAGGGATTAGTGGAGATTATTTCCAACCATTTCAGTCAGAAACATCAGCCTTGGTCACCTAATGGCAGCTCTCCACACTGCTTGATCTCTGGCATCCTCCCTATTCAATCCCTGATCCCTGAGGTCACACTCTATGACCTAATCCCAAGTCGTTTCTAGTCTGCCTCTCACAACCCTACCCAAATGTCCACAATTCTCACCTTCCACACCCAACTGTCATCCTCAATCCTTTCAACATGCCCAAACCATCTCAATCTACCTCATCACAACACCAATGCATAAGTCCCATCCCTCTCACCTCTCTAATTGCAATCCTAGTCCCATCAGGCCTTGCACTCAAGGACACGCTATATATCCATCTAATCACTGTTATTTCAGTACATTTGAGCCAATGAATATCCTCTTCCTGTACTGTCCAAGTCTCACTGCTATATAGCACTACACTCCTAACACATGCCGCATACAAAGATCCGCAGCATAGAGGGAAAGCCCTCTCAAAGTTAGGACAGGCAGCAGCTCCCTGAATTTCCTCCAATCACTCCTTACCCAAGCCAAACAGCTCCAGCCCCATTTCCAGCACATAAAACGTCCCCAAAAAACAAAACTCTTCCACACACTCAAGAGACTCGCCAGAAACATTGAGGCTGATAATCTCTACATGCTGTCCTCCGCATGCCGCACACACAACATCAGCATTATTTCGCAGCCTACCTCTAATACCACAACATCTCATATGCACCCACTTATCACAAACACTGCACACGATAGGGTTACTTTCCACACCCTTGTAGCAACCTGCACATGGCCACACCTCTCTGCGTTGACTGTACTGCCACCTGCCCTAGATATCATCACTTTTGTTTTATCCACATTTACTCTTAAACCCTTGTGCCCCATTCCATCTCTCCATTTCCTAAATCTTCCTTCTGCCTCCCTTTCATTCTTTGCAATCAACGTCAAGTCACCAGCATACAACATCTCCCATGGGGGTCCATTTACAGTATGATGTAACATGTTACATGCACCATGATAAACAATAAGGGTCTCAAGACTGACCCTGATGCATGGCAACACTCAAACAAAACTCATCACTCAACTCTCCATTCACTTTCATATGGGTGTGGGCACCTCATGCATAACCATAACCACTCTAGCCTGCCACTCCTCGATCCCAAGCATTCTCATTGCCAGCTTCACCATCTCCCTATGGACTCTCTCAAAGACCTTCTCCAAATCAAAAACAAAGTACAGCTCCCATTTCTTTCCTATACTGAATATTTTTCCTGAAGTTGCCAGACAATGAATATAGCTAATGAACTGACAACAGCTAACTTAAAATAAAAATTGATCTCCTCTGACTGAAGACAAAGTAAAACTGATTATGTTTCATTTTTGAAGGCCCCAACATGCTTGCATGCGTCAACCTTGGTCACCTAATGGCGGCTCTCCATGCTGCTCAATTTATGGCAGCCTCCCTGTTCAGTCCCTTAACCCTGAGGTCACACATAATGACCTAATCCCATGTCTTTCTCGATCTACCCCTCGCAACCCCACGATCTACCCCTCGCAACCCCACCCCCAATATTAACACTTCTCACCTTCTGCACCCAATTACCATCCCCCATCCTCTCCACATACCCAAACCATCTCAGTCTACCTCTCCTCATCACAACACCAATACACTCCAGTCCCATCCTACCTCTCAACTCTTCGATCATAAACACAGCCCCCCCAGGCCTTGCAATGACCCCTTAGCACGTAGGAATAGTCCTCTCAATGTCAGGAGAGGCAACAGCTCCCTGAACTTCATCCAACCACTTCTCACCCTAGCCACAGAGGTAGCTCCAGCCCCACCTCCAGCACATAACATGTCTCCCAAATAACAAAACTCTTCCACACACTCAAGAGACTCACCAGCAAGATCAATCCATTCACGCCTGACATCTCCACCTGATCTCCCTGACACGCCGCACACATAAAATCAGCATTATCTCGCAGACTACGTCTAATACCACTACATCTCTTGTGCACCCATTTATCACAAACACTGCACAAGATGGAATTACTTCCCATGCCCTTGTGGCAAATTGCACATGGCCACTCTCCCTCTTCTTTGACTGAACTGCCACCAACCCTAGATATCATCACTTTTGTTTTATCTGCATTTACCCTTAAGCCCTTGTGCCCCATACCATCTCTCCATTTCCTAAATCTTTCCTCCGCCTCCTTTTCATTCTCTGCATTCAACACCAAATCATCAGCATACATCTCTCACGGAAGACCCTTTCTGAAGTCAAGTGAGAGGGCTTCAAGTACTAACAACAAGGGACTCAAAACTGACCCCTGATGCACACCAACATTCATGGAAAACTCATCACTCAAATCTCAATTAACTCTTACCTGGGTGCGAGCACCCACATACATGGCCATAACCATCGTGTCCAGCCACTCCTCCAACCCAAGCTTTCTCATTGCCCACTTCACCACCTCTCCAGGGACTCTGTCAAAGGCCTTTTCCAAATCAACAAAAACAAAGTACAGTTCTCTTTTCATTCCAATGTATTTTTCCAGAAGCTGTTGAACAATGAATACGGCATCAGTGATCCCCCTGCCTGCCATAAGCCCAAACTGCATCTCATCAATATTCATTCTTTCTCTAATCATACCTTGTAGAACTCTCTCCATTACCTTCTTTATCTGATCTAAAAGCTTTACACCCCTATAATTTCCTCTTTCCAGGGCATCACCCTACCCTTTGTATACATTTACAATTACACTCTTCAGCCAATCATCTGGGACAACACACTCATATATAATCATATTTATCAGGTCAGTGACTAACCCCACCCCCACATCTCCTGAGGCCCCCAACACCTCGGCAGTCAACCCAGACACACCTGCTGCCCTCCCCACCCGAACCCCGCTCATTGCCTCACTCACAGCAGCAGCGCCAATCAAAGGCCAAGGGCCAAACACTGGATCTGCTGGCTCCAAACCTTCCCCGTCCCAATCAAACTCCTCATCCAACAACCGGCCACAATGCTCCCTCCATGCATCTTCAATATCCCAACTGTTCACCACTACCCCTCCTTCATCACTCTTCACACACTGCTCACCTATAATATCCCAATCATCCCTCTTCACCTGATGCCACCTCAAATATCATATTTTTCCTTCCCCCATGATTTAGGTTATCAAGCAAAAGTCTCTGTGACTCAGACTTCACCCTGTACACCCCTCCTCCAGCCCCATGCTTGGCAGGCAAGCACTCCTCCCTGCCATCATCCCTCCTCCATTCCCAAAAATGCACTCCCTATTCCCCAACTGCGGCCTCAACACCCTCATCCCACCACCAAGTCACTCTATGTCTTGGTGGGCCCCGTCCAACTGCACATTGCGTCAGCAAATCTCAATAGGCCGTTCTTAAGGGCTCTGTACTGTTCATTAACGCCTCTGTCTACGACTCCCTGTTCAGCCACCACTCTCCTCATCTCACTATATAAGGCATCCCTTACTGCTTGGTTTTCCAGCTTCCATATTTTCCTCCTAGGTACATCTGTCCTCTTTTTCATCACTTGTTCTTTAAGCACCGCGTCACAAATCAATAGTTTGTGCTGCTGCATACACTCCTCGCTTCCTATAACTTTAACATCCCTCACTAGCCTCCTATCAACCCTCCTGACCATCTTTCCCCTTCCGCATTTCTTATACCATATGCACATCCCCCATGTACTCCTCCATAAGCTTGAGGTGCTTCACCTACATGACCATTTAAGTCCCCTCCCAAAACCACTGTCTCATCATCCCCCATACCACCTACTACACATATTAAGTCATCCCAAAATCTATCCTTCTCTACCTCATCCAAGCCTGCCCGTGGAGCATAAGCCGATATAATTGCAATCATCATTCCACCGAACAAAATTTTCACTACCAATACCCTATCACTTTTGGGGGAGGCGGTAGCTCGATCGGTAAAGAGTTGGCTTGCAGTCCCGAGGGACCCAGGTTCGAATCCTCGCTGAGGCAGGGAACAGTTTAAGGATTTGAATTTCATTAAATCAGGCTTTACTGATCTACCAGAAGACCCGCCGACATGTCGTAAAAATGACCCCGCTAATACCAATACACCAGTCCTGTATGAGACAGCCCTAGCATGTATTCAATATGGACGGTGGGTGTTAAGCGCCGAAGTGGTGACATGTAGAGGTGTATGGAGGACGGCTGGGCCTTGATAGCAGGCTGTAAAGCCTATGCCCAGAGTCGGACACACAAAAAAAAAAAAAAAAAAAAAAAAAAAAAAAAAAACTTAC
>JAGKTI010003335.1:42918-58555 GCA_018397915.1 Birgus latro
GAGATTGTTAGGCGTGAGAGGGTTGAACTTGCAGGTGAGTCTCTTGAGTGTGTGGAGGAGTTTTGTTATTTGGGAGACATGTTATGTGCCGGAGGTGGGGCTGGAGTTAGCTCGGTTGCTAGAGTGAGAAGTGGTTGGAAGAAGTTCAGGGAGCTGTTGCCTCTCCTGACATTGAGAGGACTCTCCTTACGTGCTAAGGGGTCTTTGTATGCAGCATGTGTTAGGAGTGTGATGCTGTATGGTAGTGAGACCTGGGCAGTAAAGGAAGAAGATATTCGCAGGTTTAAACGTACAGAAATGACAATGATTAGGTGGATGTGCAGTGCGTCCCTGCGTGCAAGGCCTGGGGGGGCTGGGTTTACGATAGAAGAGTTGAGAGGTAGGATGGGACTGGAGTGTATTGGTGTTGTGATGAGGAGAGGTAGGCTGAGGTGGTTTGGACATGTGGAGAGGATGGGGGATGATAATTGGGTACAGAGGGTGAGAAGTGTTAATATTGGGGGAGGGGTTGGGAGGGGTAGACCGAGAAAGACATGGGATGAGGTCATTAAATGTGACTTAAGGGTTAAGGGACTGAATAGGGAGGCTGCCAGAGATCGAGCAGCGTGGAGAGCCGCCATTAGGTGACCAAGGCCGACACATGCAAGCATGTTGGAGCCTTCAAAAACGAAACGAAACGAAACGATATATATATACAGTAATCCCTCTAATATCCGGACGTCCAATAACCGGACATACTCACTAACCGGACATTCTGGGCTGCCCAACCCCCAAAATGAAAAAAAATCCGAGAAACATCGATTAATTTTCGATTTTTTGGGACCGCGTCAGTTTGAATTTCCCGCGCGTGCTGATCCCCTCTGTTTACACTCGTGACGCCACTATCAGTCGCCATTACCCACTCCCCTCCTCCCTCGTGAACAACTCCGAAAATGGCGGCCGAAGTGATTGCTTTTGTGGTGATACCCTACCTCCTACAGTGTTTGATACTGCTCTTCACCTTCTTCATCATGTGTGTGATGATGGCCCTGCCTCCTGAGAAGAGGAAAAGAGTGGTTCTGACTCTGGAGAAGAAGAGGCAGATACTGGACAAGGTGGACACCGGCTGGTCAACAGGGCGCATCTTACTTGAGTTCAACCTCCCTCGCTCCACCTTGTTTGATATCAAGAAGTCCCGAGACAAACTACAGCAGTACACGGCTGATTTCGCAACGACGACCAGATGAAACGTGCAGAGGAAGGTGATGTTTACTCCTAAGTATGCAGACATCAACTGCTCCACGTTGATTTCGTATCGACAACAACGTGCTGCTGGTGTGTTGGTACGTGGAACGGAGCTGAAAGCTGCTGCTGAGAAGTTCACAAGGCTCCATGGATCGTCACTAGACCACACGGGAATTTACTGTTGTGTACAGTGCAGTGAAGTGATGTTATTCCAGTTATATAAAAAAAAAAAACCTAAGTGAAAGTGTTGGTGAGAAGTGCTGGTGATTCTCAAGTGGAAAGGTGTGTCAGGTGCAACGTCTTCCTGTCAGAGTCTGAGATGATAGAGTGGGTTATTACATCAGGACGGCCGCTTTTTGTTCGTAAGTACCCTATCTTCATGCCTAAATTGTTTTCGTCATGGTGTACATTTGTTAAAAAATTACCGAAAATGTTAATCATAATTTTCTGCTTGTTGTTTAATTTTTCCATGCAAGGTTCTTAACCAAAACAGCTAGAAAAAAGGTTGAAGCAGTGAATTTCATGTCCGGTCCTAACCTAACCTAACCTAACCTATGGTTACCATAAAGATTTTCATGCCTAACATGTTTTCATCATGCTGTACATGTGTTAAAAAATTACCGAAAATGTTAATCATAATTTCCTGCTTGCTATTTAATTTTTCCATGGATTGTTCTTAAGTAAAACAGCTAGAAAAAAGGTTGAAGCAGTTAATTTCATGTCCAGTCCTAACCTAACCTAACCTATGGTTACCATAAAGATTTTCATGCCTAACCTGTTTTCATGATGCTGTTAATGTGTTAAGAAGTTACCCTAAATGTTAATCATAATTTCCTGCTCGCAATTTAATTTACCCATGCATGGTTCTTAAGTAAAACAGCTAGAAAAAAGGTTGAAGCAGTTAATTTCATGTCCGGTCCTAACCTAACCTAACCTATGGTTACCATAAAGATTTTCATGCCTAACCTGTTTTCATCATGCTGTACATGTGTTAAAAAAATTACCCTAAATGTTAATCATAATTTCCTGCTTGCTATTTAATTTTTCCATGCATGGTTATTAAGTGCACCAGCTATGAAAAAGGTTGAAGCAGTGAATTTCATGTCCAGTCATAACCTAACCTAACCTAACCTAACCAAACCTAATCTAACTTAACCTAACCTAACCATTTTTCTGGTAGCAATTAACATCATTTACTGTATCTGATGCTTTGTATCCAATAATTTAGTGCATAAAATGTGAGAAAAGATGATTTCCATATCCGATACTTACTTATACAATGCTGGCAAGTTCTGAGCTCCTATGACTCACTCACCCCTAAATCTTCATTTTTTGGTTGAAATTCAATAAATTCATGCTATGTATGCATTATTTATGTGAAAAGGGACCTAAATAAGTGCTATACATGTCCACTAGGGAGGTAGGAAGGTAGGTTTCTGATTTAGGTTAGGTTAGGTTAGGGTCATGAAAAACCAGTGCTGGAGCTTCAGGACCAATATCCGGACAAAACCAATATCCAGACATGCCTTTGGCTCTATTACGTCGGATATTGGAGGGATTACTGTATATGAATAATTTCCAAAACCAACAGTGGAATCACTAAAGAAAATAATTATGTGATGACTGAACCATATACATACACAGAATTTTTCAACAAAGTATGTAAAAAGTGTAAATATACCATGATTATTATTAGGGCAGACCCTAGATTGTAGGAGGACGACTGGGCCTTGATAGCAGGCTGTGAAGCCTATGCCCAGAGTCGGACACATAAAAAAAAAAAAAAAAAAAATACATATAGTATGATCTTTTAACAATGATGTATACCTTTTATGCAAAATCAGAGTACATAAATACACCCTACAATTATTTAGGATAGAAGCATATGCTTATAATTATTCGATGTATGTTCAAATGTTATGCATAAATAGCGTAAAAATATGTGAATACTGACGCCTCATAGCAGGAGGCATGCATTTGTAAATGTGAACCTTAAAAAAATAAAATAAAACTTCGTCATCCGTTGCCAAATGACTCCGCACCAAGCAACTTGTATCTTGTCTCCTATATCTAGTGGGAGTCAAGATACAACCAAACTCTTGTCTCTGGACTGTTGTATGGCTGTCCAGCGACAAATTTAGATTTTCCTGAGACAGTTGATCAACAGTCTAGTGACACTGTCGCCCAAGTTTTGCTGGATAAAGTATCTTGGTCTGTACGTAACAGAGAGACAATGTCTAGCAACTGTTGCGAGACAAATTCAGATTTTTCTAAGACAGGCAAGAGACAGTCCAGACACCATGTTGCGCGACTTTGTATCTTCGTGTGTATGAGGCTTAACGCTTCCTATCACATCCACATCCACATCCACACCACAACGCTCCTTCACTTCCTCATTTGTCAGCCTGTCTCCCCATGTGACTCCACATGCTCCTCTCAAATAACTCATTTCCATTGCTCTCACTCTTAGACTTCTGTCCCTTCAACAGGGTCCAAGCTGCACTTCCATATGTTAGAGTTGGTATCACAATACTCTCATGTAGCAACTTTTTCACTTCCATGCTCACTTCCCTGTTTCTTATCACTGCTTTCAAGGAACCAGAAACTTCTCTTCCTGCTGCACCCTTTCAAGCACATCACCCTCTAAACTTCCATCCTTACTCATCACACTACCCAAGTACTTAAATAAACTCACATTCTCCATAGCCTCCCCATCCAATCTCACTGTACATTCACTGACTTCACCTCTCTCGAAGACCATCACTTTACTCTTCCCTACATTCACCTTTAGATTCCGTTTCTTACACACTCTCCCAAATTTATCTACCAAGAGCTCCCCTTCATCTTCACTTAACAACACAGTGTATCATCTGCAAACAACAGTCCGGGGAGTTTCCAAACACTGCCCTCTCTAACTAGGGTTGCTCCAACATCCACTGCCCTACCTTGTATCTCTTTTATAGCCCCATCCATATACAGACTGAACAACCACGGAGACATGACACATCAATTAAATACAATCAATCAAAATATGCACTGGTAACAAATCACATATAACAATCGCCAACACATACGTTCCCCCCCAATCGTCCTCCACAATACCACACAATTACTCTCCACAAATACACCACATCAATAACATACCCATCATCATCCTGGATGGTGATTTCAATGCCAGGGCGTTGGCCTGGCATGTCAACAACCCTGACACAGACAAAGGGCTGGTACTACAATCCCAAACAGATCATCTCTTCATAATGAATAATCCCCATCAATATCCCACATCAAGCCCCCTTCCTCCCATCATTCCCAGACATCACCTTTTGTTCCCCAAACCTCGCCCCCACAACTTCTTGGAGAGTGGTCAAAACCCTTGGATCTGATCACCTCCCAATCATCACCACCACCAAAACCAGAATCACCCCAGCTGGCCACAGACACACATACACTAATTACAGAGACAGCTCAATTGTCTGGGCTATATGGTGTGAAGGGGTGCCTGATTAATCCGAAATCACGATTAATCCGGTCAAAACAAATCACAAGTACAGTACTCTATAGTTAGATTGATTTATTAATGGATAACATTACTATTTGTATCAGTACTCTGACTTTCACACATACACACAAGAATGAACAAAAGAATGAGCAAACAAAAAACCTATTTCTTCACTCCAAATCCGGGTCGTCCACATCGGGTGAACACGAACGGAGCAATGCCTCATCAATGGGGGAACATGTAGGTGGTGAATCAGCAGCTGTGGACCGGTGTGTATTTGAGACACCTGAAGGTCCAGGTTCAGAAGAAGAAGCTGTTACAGTACCGGGAGGAGAACCAGGGGGAGTATCAGTATGTGGATGGAAGAACTGCGAAATCCTTAAAAAAAATAAATAAATAAATAAAAAAACTGTATAGTAGCTGCCTTTGGTGTGTGCATTCTTGTAATTAATGAATGCTGAAACAATAATGAAAATTTTGAAACTTCGTGATGTAATAAAAGAATAAAAGAACACATCATTGTTACGTAACTTACTGAGTCTGACGAAATCTTGTGACCCTGTGCTGCTATTGTATGATGCTATCTCTCAGCTCCTAAAAGGTGTTGTAGCACCGAGAAAACTCGGCATCGTCTTCCATCCCATTCAGGAAACTGAGAACATCAGTAGCTTCATGTGCCTGTGAGGGATGAGGCCTAGGGACGTCGGCTGCATCATCCTCTCTCTGCTGCACAGACTCGGCAATCTCTTCATCTGTCATAATTTTGAACCCAGGATCTCCTTCATTAGCTTCCAGCCATTCCATAATGTCATCAGCTGCTGCCTTTTCTTCCCCACATCTTAAAGTTGCCTGGTATGGCTCAAAACAGTCAAAATCTTGGACAGCTTCCTCGTTTTGCAACAGCTTGGACCAGGCATTGGAAAGCGTTGTCTGTTTCACATCATCCCAAGCCTTGGCCCAGTTGAATATGGCAGACTTCAGTGAATAATTTTTACACTCTGCCAACGTCCTTTGCCCTCTGGTATCCTCATCCTCGTCATCAACCACAACCATGACCTAGGAATATACATACAGACGAAAAAGAAAGAAAAATAAAGGCGTTGCCAGATCTCCGCAAGAAAGTGTCGTATCGATAGGTTAGGTTGCGAGATTTTACTTTCTTTTTTTTCTTTTTTCTTTTTTTCACAATTAAATTTTACTTCATAAACCTCTTCTGTAAATTTTATTTCATCAACCTCTTCAATAAATTTTACTTCTCTGGGGTAGTCAGCGTAAGTTGGTTAAGTCCATTGGACACAAAACAACCCTGCCTGATTGTAACAATCTCATCACACGTTAGCCAGAATAAAAAAAAAAGGTAAATGTACACTTTATTTGAAGCAGTAGAAGGACCCTGCCAATTTAATTCATATTCCTCCAGTTTGTCTTCTGTATTTTTCTGACTTCTCAAGGGCGTAAGTTACCCACAGAAAACATTCGGTTTTTGGTATTTATTTCCTTTATTGCCATTTCTTTAGCGGGCAATTTTACCATACTCAGTGGATTTGTGCAATCATAAAGTGTATGCCTGTATGTGATTTTTTGTGTGTGCAAATTATTACCGAATCTTGCTCAACATACTGCAAGGTGGATTTCGTTTCCAAACTGGATGCTGGGTTAGGCTGGGTGAGGTTAGGGTAGATTAAATTAATAGGTACAGTTAAGCTAGGTTACGTTAGGTTTAGTTAAACTTAGATTTGGCCAGTACCTTCCAAGATTACTAATATTTCCGATCAGATTATTGTCAGTCACATTATGGTTATTCAATTGCACAACAAAGGAGGCCTCAAAACACTCAAATGAATTTTAAAAGACTATAAAAAAAAAAAAATGGAAACTGCAATAAGGGAAATATTTAACCTGTTTTTATCATCACGAGCCCATACCGACGACTGTCTGTCTTACTCAACGTACTCAAAAGTGGTTCTCGTTTCCCAACTGGATGCTAGGTCAGGTTTGGGTAAATTATTAGGTACAGTTAAGCTAGGTTAGGTTAGATGTAGTAAAACACTTAGGTTAGCAGTCACATCCATCGTTATGCTGACGAGTTAAACGAGTTGACGGGGAAACAAATTTAGCATGAAACATTTTACCGACCCAGAAAAAATGAAAAAAATATAACAGACTGTCAGGAAAAACTGATCTCGTAAGGTGATTTTATTACCTCTGATAAAGCGTACGTTTACCAAAAGAAAAGCTTTTCTTGCCCCAAAGGAGTTAACGACACACATGATGAATTAAAACTTGCCTTCTCAAGGAATCGTTGTCAGTAAAGTTGCTTGGCTGCACGTATGATGCCTTGATCCATTGGTTGGATAGCTGATGTTGTGTTGGGAGGCAGCATGATGCACCTGATTTGTCCATCATCGCTCACGAGTTCAGAAACGCCAGGATGAGCAGGGGCATTATCAAGATGGAGAATTGCTCGTACACGAGATGGTGCAATATTCAGCACTTCCTGTTTAAACCTTCGCACCTCTGGGATGAAATGATTAAAGAACCACTTCTTAACCCATCTCGTACTGATCGATTTCCAACCTCCAATACCCCCCCAGTCCCGAGCATTTAAGATTTTATTTTTATTTTTTGGCTAAAACATCCGCTTTTGGTAAGAAACAAAGGATTATGCACAAGAAAGTGGTCACCTGGATCCCCAAGTGGTCAGAACAGGTGAGCCCCTCCCTGTGCACGTATCATACTCTGACAATGACGAGTCTGACTCACACATTATCTATGGTAGGTAATTTTGGGGGAAACAAATACTAACACGCCTACATTTATTCATTTTGATCTAATAAACAATAAGAACAACAATATAAGGGTTTTCAACATGATATATAGGAAAAATAAGCATTGTTCCACTGCACGAGTATAGCGAGTATGGTCACTTTCGTAACGCTGAGTCGCTAAGTTTCTTGTTTCAGGAAACATATCATTTTATTTACTTGCAAATTACTGTTTCAATGACATTTTAGCATTTTTTAACTTTATATAAATGGTTTCAGCTGTTTACATTCATTACGATGATATTTAGCATGATGCTAGCGTATGTTGGCATACTCAGCGCACTCGCTCTGACTCATCTTTCAACATACAAAACATTTTTTCTAGTTTCATATTATTCTTTCAATGTCATTATAACATTCTACAACCAATGTAAATGTTTTCACCCATTGACAATCATTTCGTTTTTCGTTTCGTTTCGTTTTTGAAGGCTCCAACATGCTTGCATGCGTCGGCCTTGGTCACCTAATGGCGGCTCTCCACGCTGCTCGATCCCTGGCAGCTTCCCTGTTCAGTCCCTTAACCCTTAAGTCACACTTAATGACCTCGTCCCATGTCTTTCTCGGTCTACCCCTCCCAACCCCTCCCCCAATATTAACACCTCTCACCCTCTGTACCCAATTATCATCCCCCATCCTCTCCACATGTCCAAACCACCTCAGCCTACCTCTCCTCATCACAACACCAATACACTCCAGTCCCATCCTACCTCTCAACTCTTCCATCGTAAACCCAGCCCCCCCAGGCCTTGCACGCAGGGACGCACTGCACATCCACCTAATCATTGTCATTTCTGTACATTTAAACCTGCGAATATCCTCTTCCTTTACTGCCCAGGTCTCACTACCAAACAGCATCACACTCCTAACACATGCTGCATACAAAGACCCCTTAGCACGTAAGGAGAGTCCTCTCAATGTACAATCCTTAAGACAATATTTAGCGCACTGCTATCACATAATCACGTAGCAAGCACGCTTGTCCCATGTTGCGACTTAGAATATTTTTTTGCACTTATATATTTCAAGTAACAGAACACCTGTGTACACTTTATACTGATAATTACATATATACAGGGTGATTCACGAGTTTCTCCGGAAACTCTGGGAAATGCAAGCTTATGCAATTCTAAGCATAAAATACTCTATAAGTATGGGTATTTAATGTAATGGTATACAAGTGGTGAAATTTTCAAATCTGACTTATGAATGGGAGGCAGCCAGGCTGGTGGCGGTCTTCCTGTGTTGCCAGGTTACTCAATTTTCTTATTTTGAACATTTTTCTCGTTCTGAATGAAACTATTCTTTCATTAGTCGTCAGGTAAGTAATTGTTCTACATAGAAAAGTATGTCACTTTAAAGTAACAAATGAATCTACTGTTGAAGGAGTAAACATGGCAAAGATGCAATACCAGTGATACTCAGAGGCAGTTCCCGCCAAGTGCTGGCAAGTGTGGTAGGCCTATTTATTACAGGGACGGTTTCACCCACATTTTGCTACAATGCCATTCACTTTTACAAACATGGAGTATGCAGATATGATTTTTATCTATGGGTTCTGCAATGGCAACGCTGAAGCATCAGCAAGAGAATACAGACGGAAATATCCAAACAGGAGCCCAGATGAAAAAGTTTTTTACAACGTCTACATAGAGAGGCAAGTTGAAGTATGACGCATAGTAGGAATGGTACACCGCAGCCCTAGCATCAGCATAAGAAGAATTTCATCCCAACTTAGTGTTCCACATGCGAAGGTATGGAGGACATTAAAGCGGGAAGGTCTGTACGCACATCACATACAACAAGGTTAGCATCTACAACCCGGGGATTCTGCTCAAAGACTTTATTGCTGTACTTGGCTAGCAGATCAGCCTCAGCTGTGAAAGTACATTTTATACACTGATGAAGCCATATTTACCCGCACTGGATCACATAATACTCGTAATGCACATTAGTGGTCAAAAGAAAATCCCAAGGAAACAGTTAAACGGAACTTTCAACACCGATTTTCAGTTAATGTGTGTTGCGGTATGATTGACAACCAGCTTTGAAGGGAGGCTTACAGGAGATGTCTATGTTAATTTTATCAGAGATGAATTTCCCTTGTTACTTAAAGATGTGCCTCTGAAGACATCGCGACATATCATTTTTCAACATGATGGGGCGCCTCACATTCATAAGTCATATTTGAAAATTTCACCACTTGTAAACCATTACATTAAATACCTATACTAAAAGAGTATTTTATGCTTAGAATTGCATAAGCTTGCATTTCCCAGAGTTTCCGGAGAAACTCGTCAATCACCCCGTATATGCCTTATAACTACACTGAGCGACAGAATATCGCACTTTATTACACTCGCCAGGAATTTTTCGACTTAAAATATATTTATGAACTAAAATGATATTTATCAACAAATATTATACCCATTCCCACTTTGTACTAATATTCACATATTCACTGGCCTAATAATTACACAGAGCGTCCGAATATCGCACCTTTACACACTCACTAGGAATATTTCAACTTAGAATATATTTATGCACTAAAATGATATTTATCAACTAATATTATATCCATTTCCACTTTGTACTAATATTTACATATTCACTGGCCTTATAATTACACAGAGAATCAGAATATCACACCTTTACACACACGCTAGGAATGTTTTGACTTAGAATAAATTTATGCACTAAAATAATAATGTTCAACTTATACCAGTTTCCACTTTATACTAATATTTACATATTCACTGGCCTTATAATTATACTGAGCGTCTGTATACCACATACTTTCCTGAGAATAAGCGTCTTATCGCTATCACACCATCTCAGAACTGCATCATTGTGTGGTATTCACTGAAACATGGGTGAATGTAGAGACCGACGTCACACTCTATGCACTCATAGCGGGTGTCTTTTCACTGAGTGTTGGGTCTGTCGTGAGCTACCACACACGTGACATCTGCGTTGGGGCCTAGGTCTGTTCGGTTGAGGAGGGATCGGAGTGGGAAAGTGGCGGCCAGAAATTCTCACTGGTGTCTGGGCGGTAGGGGCAGTGTGGGGTCTTTGCTGAGTCCTTTCCTCACCATACTGTACTTTGCAATAATTTCCCTGCAAAGCTCCCGCACAAAACCTTCAAAGGTTTCCTGCACACCTGCTGTCAGGGCATGCAGGTGGTGGCAGTTATGTCCAGCAGGTGAAAGAAGAGCTTTTTGTACCTCTTCATCATGGTCCTGGCAAACTCTACACTCGATATCATCGAGTCTGACTGGTCCACGAGCCGCATATTGATGTTGTAGTCCAGAACACACTCAGGTTTCCAGATGCGGTGCCTGCTCTTGCTATGGTTATTAACAGACTCTGTGCAGTGCATCAAAGGTCGGTGAACAGAGGATAGGTGGCAGACTTCCCTGTTGTGGTTCCACACTGTTGCCAGGATGAAGAAGACCACCTAATTTCTGTCTAGCTTCCGCCCGACCTTGACCATGTGTCGCCTTTTCACCTTCACCGTACCACAGAGTCCCGTGTCATGCAGGTGTAGATAACGAGCGAGAAGAGAGCTAGTGTACCAGTTATCGTGGTAGAGGACGTGACCACGATGAAGGTACTATTCAAATGTTGTTTTCACCACTGCTCCCGAGAGTCCAATACTGCGATCTTCTATTATGTCTGTCTGTGCACCGGTGTACAAGACTATGTCTCGCACATAACCAGTCCTACAGTCACACATAACAAAGATATTGAAGCCAAAACTGTGCCTTTTGCTGGGTATACACTCATTTTGTTTCGTTTTTGAAGGCTCCAACATGTTTCCATGCGTCGGCCTTGGTCACCTAATGGCGGCTCTCCATGCTGCTCAATCTCTGGCAGCCTCCCTGTTCAGTCCCTTAACCCAAGTAACAAGTAATGACCTCGTCCCATGTCTTTCTCGGTCTACCCCTCCCAACTCCACCCCCAATATTAACACTTCTCATCCTCTGTACCCAATTATCATCCCTCATCCTCTCCACATGTCCAAACCACCTCAGCCTACCTCTCCTCATCACAACGCCAATACACTCCACTCCCATCCTACCTCTCAACTCTTCCATCATAAACCCAGCCCCCCAAGGCCTTGCATGCAGGGACGCACTGCACATCCACCTAATCATTGTCAATTCTGTACGTTTAAACCTGCAAATATCCTCTGCCTTTACTGCCCAGGTCTCAATACCATGCAGCATCACACTCAAAGCATCACATACAGCATCACATACAAAGACCCCTTAGCACATAAGGAGAGTCCTCTCAATGTCAGGAGAGGCAACAGCTCCCTGAACTTCTTCCAACCACTTCTCACCCTAGCAACTGGCGAAAAGAAATATTGCCTCTCCACAACACGAGACTCTCGTCTATGACAAGGTCTCTATAGGGATAAAATGAGGAACGGAATGTTTGCTTCAGGTGATCAAAAACCAACCTAATTTGCCTCATCTTATCTGTATCATTGGCATTGGCAGAATCATCAGCATCGTAAAAGTGGAGGCGGCTTAGGATTTGCTGAAACCAATTACGGCTCATGATCTTGCCAAATATTGGTGACTGCATTAGAGGGTCCATAGTCCAGTATGACGGAATTCTGTTTATAAGTAAAATACCCATCATAAGTACCAGGCAAATAAATATGAACATCTCTGACAGGGAAACAGGGTAATCATAAATGATCAAATGTCTGATCCTTGTGCCCAGTCTTTCACTCTCACGTCGCTGGCTGCTTGCAAACCTGTCGGTTTGTTCGACAATTTGCTGAACAAAACCCTCACCGAATAACTGGTGGAAAAAATCCAGGCTGCTTGAGCCACGGTGTATTCCAGGAGCTGTGCAGCCTGCTCGTCCCTGCTCAGTGAAGGGGTGAATTATGGGAGAAAAATCATTCCCATCTTCCCAATTCCACATCACATCGCCTCCATCGTCGCCTTCATCAGGGTGGGGAGGAGATGATGATGGGGAAGGTTGGGGAGGAGGAAAGCGAAGGGTTTCCCCACTCGCACTCCTCTTCCCTCACCCTTTACCCTTACTCTTACCTTTACGACCTTGGGGAACATCAGGGGGCTGTGGGGAGTAGCTTTGGGAATATTGAGGAGCATATTGGGGAGCATAAGACATGCTGGGGAGTGGCTCATCCTCACCTCCCCACTCCATCACCACACCACATGATTCACCCCGCTCACTCACCGCCACACCTGGTCCACTCCGTTCCCTCACACCACCACGTGAGTGCAGTGACTCACTCCCTCCACTCTCCCTTTCACTACCGCCACAAGGCTTTCCCTTTCACTTTGAACTCCCTCCACACCACTTCCGCCCTCCCCAAACGAGACACTAGGCCCACCCTTGAGTATGCGACGTGCTGTCCTCTCGGGGCCGCTATGGGTTACGATCTCGCAGCCGTACCACGTGGCAGCACGTCCCACGGCTCCCTCCTCATCCTCGTCCTCTCTTTCCCCCTCTACATCACGTAGTGGCTCGATAGAGGTCTTACCACGCTGTTTAGGTGCTGGGAGGCCCTCTCTAGCGGCGCGGTACATGACGTAGCGCCGCTTTCGTGGCGAAGGGACCTCTTCATCACTGCTACTGCTTTTCTCCTCCTCAGGCTGGATGTAGTCCTTATCCGCCACCTCGTCATCGAGGGGCGAATCACTGTCGCCTGTGAAGGGGTCAAGGGCGGCTTGAATCTGGTTGTCTGAGAGGCCTCGGCGCGCCATGTCTGACCTGGGTCACTGCTGGGAGGTGAGTGGACAAGGTGAGGCCGCGCGCAGGTCATGCGGGGTCGCCGAGTGTCCCCGCCTGGTGGCAGATAAAGGAAGGTTGTCCGTGCCTATATACCCAAAATCAAGCACGAATTTTGAAATTTGTGCAAATTATGATCCTTGCAATTGCACGACGTACCGGTACGTCGATGGGTGTAGCTGTGACAAAACGCCGCGATGTACCCATACGTCAACGGGATGCATCAGGTTGAAAACAGCTGAGTTGAACCAGGCTTTCTTGGAGAAGTCGTACAAAAGATGTAATTTATCCATGCAGGTGCAGAGACTGCGTGGGCGGCGAGCGTTGCCAACCACAAGCGGCTTCAGCAGGTGGAGACCAACACAACACAGACACACGATCTTTGGAAATTTTGCATCCAGGAACAGACTCTTCATGGCACTGTGCAAGTGTGTTCACAGGCAATGACCGGTAGAATAAACCAGTCTCGTCAGCATTATATACCTGGGAGAGAAGAAGATCCTCATCTTGTATAAGCTTTGGCAATTTCTCCTGAAACAGCTGAATTTGTGATGTACCTGCATCCAGAGACTCACCAAACACATGTTGGTTTACCACAGCATGCCTTGTCTTGAAATGAGAAAGCCAACCATCAGATGCCTTGAAACACTGAATGCCAATATGGTTAGCTAGCTTCTCTGCAGCAGACTTAATCTCCGCACCCCATACCATAACGCCGCCACTCCGTTGCTGAACTAACCACTTATACAGAGCTTCTTCTAGACGATCATCCACTGCAATTTCATGGTTTTTCTGGCTATTGCAAGAAAGCCTTGGTTAATCACGCTTGTTCTAATGCTGTCCGCAACAAGGAGAGGGCCTATAAGAGGTACTGGAGCCAACCCACCCCTGAATCACATCTTTTATATATTTCTGCCCGGAATTGTGCTAAGTCTGTTCTTCGCTCTGCTAAAAATAATTTCATCCGTGCTAAATGTTTTCAACTCTCCAACTCGAATTCTTCTCGTTACTTCTGGCACCTTGCCAGAAACCTTTCTAACAACTTTACCTTATCATCCTTCCCTACTCTTTTCTACTCTGATGGCTCTGTAGCTATTTCTTCTACTGATAAAGCAGATCTCTTCGCTCAGACTTTCTCCTCCAATTCCACCTTAGACGATTCCGGTGCTATTCCTCCATCACTTCCCCCCTCTGACTTCCTCATGACTGACATTAAAATTTCTTCAGCTGATGTATTTTCTGCCATCACTGGCCTCAACACTAACAAGGCATATGGGCCTGATGCGGTCCCTCCTGTTGTCCTCATAAACTGTGCTTCTGCACTTACACCCTGCCTAGGTAAACTCTTTCGCCTTTGTCTATCAACTTGTACCTTTCCTTCTTGCTGGAAGTTTGCTCTCACTCAGCCAGTCCCAAAGAAGGGTGACCATTCCCAACCCTCTAACTATCGTCCAATTGCTTTAACATCCTGTGTCTCAAAAGTTTTCAAGTCAATTCTTAACAGAAAAATTTTAAAGCACATTTCCTGTCACAACCTTCTTTCTGATCGTCAGTATGGGTTCCGTCAGGGACGCTCCACTGGCGATCTTCTCACCTACATTTCAGACTCCTGGTCATCCTCCTTTCGTGACTTTGGCGAAAGCTTTGCCATTGCACTTGACATCTCAAAGGCTTTCGATCGAGTCTGGCATAAATCTTTAATTTCCAGACTGCCCTCCTACGGTTTCTATCCTTCTATCTGTGCCTTCATCTCTAGCTTCCTTTCTGGTCGTTCTATAGCCGCTGTTGTAGACGGCCATCGTTCTTCTCCTAGACCTATCAACAGTCGTGTTCCTCAGGGCTCTGTCCTATCACCAACTCTCTTCCTTTTATTCGTCAATGACCTTCTAAGCTGCACATCTAACCCTATCCACTCATATGTTGACGATTCGACCCTTCACCTATCCATTCGGTTTCCGCAACGTCCATCTCAGCAGTTACTTCAACAAAAAAGGGATGAGGCTATGGCACACCTAATGTCTGACTTGGCTCGTATCTCTGACTGGGGTAAAAATAATCTTGTTATTTTTAATGCATCAAAAACTCAGTTCTTACACTTATCAACCCAACAAAATCTTCCTCAGGATTACCCACTAATGTTTAATAATGAACAGTTATGTCCTGCATCATCCTTGAACATGCTTGGGGTTTCATTCTCTCGGGATTTGTCTTGGAAAGAACATATTACATCTCTTGTGAAATCTGCTTCCAAGAGATTAGGTGTGCTAAGCCGATTCCGAACTTTCTTTACCCCTGCACAGTTGTTGACCTTGTACAC
>JAGKTI010003336.1:0-37138 GCA_018397915.1 Birgus latro
TATTTGGTTTAGTTTAATTAAAACTAAGATTAGATTAAGTTAGATTTACCCTGTATATTTCACGGAGGAAGTTAGCTGTTTTTGACCTTGTAATTATTAAATAACTGGCAACTCCTCAATCCCAGGAGGGACAAGGATCTCGCCATACTGACTCACTCCTTGAGCAGATTTCACTCCCTTGGCAGCTACGTTTCAGCTAGCCTTGTATATACACCCCTAGAAGAATGCCTGATTGCCCAGGAAATACCAAACCACCACGCCCGTCGTCATCTGTTGTTCGACTCAGTATATAGCTAAGTGACCTTACTGATTTGGCCAAATCCTAGGGAACTACCTAGTATATGAGTGATGATTTGCCGGTGAGTTAGGGGATTTAATTCCCTTAATTTACTCACGAGACTTAGGGAAATTTTTCATTGTTTCGATTTAGATTAACTCCCGCTAGTGAGGAGCATCACTGAGTATATTTTATTACATAATTTTGGTAACCCCCGAGTGAGGATATTTTCTCCGATATTTTTCTCACGTACTCGTATTTTGTGGTGCCCCGAGTGAGGAGTGACTCACGACATTTTTCCGACATATTTTTGGTGCCCCAAGTGAGGATATTTTCTCATGACATTTTTCTCACATTTATTGGTGCCCCGAGTGACGATATTTTCTCTTGATATATTTTCTGACAAAGGATGAAAAAGAGTAGATGGTGGCGTATTACAACAAGAAGCTCGGCCCACCAGAACCGACCTACTGTGTGACCCAGAAGGAGCTCTTGGCAGTGATGAAGGGCCTTGATTTCTTCCACCCCTGCTTAATGGGTCCTACTTCATCATCAAGACAGACCATGCAGCACTCAAGTGGCTGAAGATGTTAAAGAATCCGGAAGGACAATTTGCGCGCTGGCTCAGGAAGCTAGACCAGCACAACTATGAGGTGCAGCACCGTCCTGGGCAGGTGCATGGCAATGCTGACAGCCAGAGCCGTCTGCTTTGCGACCCAGAGTGCCGGGAGTTTAGTGAAAAAGATCATAGCAAGAAATGCTGCCGTGCTGCGATGACAGGGCCAGTGTCAGCTGGAGAAGACCTGATGAGGATGCAGATGGACGATGCAGATTAACAACCAATGCTATAATGGTTGCAGCGGAGTACAGTGCAACCATTTTGGGAAGAAGTTTCCAGGTTTATCCCTGCGACTAAGAGCTACTGGAGTGAATGGGACCTTCTTCGTTTGAACAACAGACTACTGGAGCGTCAGTGGGAGATCCCTGGTGGCCTCAGCAAGTATTGGCAACTGGTGGTTCTGAAGGAAATGAGGTCTAGGATCTTGGTTGAGTCTCATAACCAGATTACTAGTGGGCACCTGGGAGTGAAGAAAATTCTACACTGGCTGCAACAGAGGTTCTACTGGACTGGCATGTGTCAGGACGTTGAAGAGTGGTGTCGGGCCTGTGATGTATGCTGTGCCAAGAAGGCACCCAAGAAATATGTTTGTGCCCCTCTCCAGTTGTGTACCATGTGGATGCACCGATGGAAAGAGTTGCCGTGGACATTGCTGGACCTCTGTCACTCACTGAAAGAGGAAACTGGTATATATGTGTTGCCATGGAGTACTTCACAAAGTGGCCAGAAGCCTATGCCATCGCCAATCAAGAGGCTGTGACTGGTGCTCAGGTGTTGGTTGACCAATTTTTTTCTGTTGTTTAGGAATGCCACAAGAGCTACATTCAGACCTGGGTAGCAACTTAGAGAGTGCCATGTTCTGTGAGTGCTGCAAGTTACCGGTGATCAAGAAGACCTGGACGACCACACTAAGGCCACAGTCAGATGGGATGGTGGAAAAATTCAACTGGATCCTGGGACAAGAACTGGCCACGTACTGCGTAGGGGGACAGATGGAATGGGACTAGAAATTACCTGTGTTGCTGGTGGCATATTGGTCTACATCCCATGAGTCTACTGGCTACACTCCTGCAAAACTGATGCTGGGTCATGAGTTACATTAACCCGTTGTTAATGGGAAGACCACCTGGTGAAGAGCTGCCTACAGACACCTCCAGCTATGCAAAGCATCTTCAGGAAAGGCTGGCTGAGATACTATCACGAACAAAAGTTCGTTTCCTCAACCAGCCACTGTGTGAATCCGAAACATATGAGGATCGAAAACGAAGCATCTGAAGGAAGTTCCATTTTCACCCAACGGATGGGGCACAGTAATACTAGGAGAGGGAGGTGCTACGAGAGGAAGTTTGTATCTGGGTATAGATTAAATAGCTTAATCACCAGATGTTGGTGTGATAAAGATTGTGTTAGCGATGGATTACAATAAGATTGATTAATAATGTTCGGTAACAATATTTGTATGCGTTGTGGATGTTGTAGCAGCAAGAAAGGTTAATATAATTACTAGCAATATACTGGAGTCACGTTTTAAGTATTAGAGCAGGGTCATATGATACTTATCAGTAGTATGCAGTATTTGATATAGTATTTTCAATGTCGATAAACGGTCAGCATTCAGACAACCTTTTATACTAATCAATTATTTATTTTGTACATTATAAAATAGTACAATTTACTCCATACATTATCAACACATAGTAAATGCCTCGCAGATAAGCAAATGCATTGCACAGTGTTATGTATATATCTTCTACAAATGTTGCCCCCCCCCCCACCACCACCACCCAATACTAAATGTGTTGCAGGAATTAGTGGCTGAAATACACCTACGGTTACACCTGGCACGTTTCCCTCAACCTTGGGTCAACATAACAACAAAAATGGTTTTCATTTTTCTTTGTTTCCCACATTACTCCATTGACGGACTACTTTACTGAGCATTGCAGTTTTCTCTCTCTCTCTCTTAGTAAACTAGCACCTTCAGTGAGGTAAACTGTAAAAAATGGGTATATTATGTAGACTACAGTTATTGCTAGCCCGAACCTTAGTTGAGGCAAACCTGCCAGCATAACCTTAGCCTTATTCTGACTCGGCTGGTGTGTGTGTAATAGACAGTCCATGCATGGTGCAGACACTACAAGCTTCCTAGCTCGTTAAATAGGTCTAGTAATCCTGAAGTTACATAAGTTGTTCACTCCGTTATAATCACTATGCAAAAATAAAAACGATGTCCATGTCACGAATTTTCTACACTGTAACGTTATGTTGAGTGAGTCGTGACATCGTCCCGTAAATTTGAGTTGTCTGTTGGCGCGGCGGTAGCCGTTACACGCCGGCCCGGCGCGCGCACCTCCCACGCTCGTCGCGCCCCGATTCAAATCAGAGCTCAGTTTGCTTGTAGACGCGGCGCGACGCGGGACGCCTCTCAAAGGCTCTGTGCTTTTCTAGCGTTTTTCAGATTTCAGCTTGTATTGGCGTGTCTCCTGCAGCCCCACCCACTTTGGTGATCGTCACAGCAGCTCTGTTTCATCCA
The DNA here is from genome assembly GCA_018397915.1 of Birgus latro. Taxonomy (NCBI): domain Eukaryota; kingdom Metazoa; phylum Arthropoda; class Malacostraca; order Decapoda; family Coenobitidae; genus Birgus; species Birgus latro. The sequence goes on from JAGKTI010003336.1 coordinate 3,430, forward strand.
TACCGATCAGTATTTTCTGGTTTTTTCCTAGGCTAAGCTTTTTGAAATATTTAGCCGTTATCTGAGTGTTTGAGCGAGTGAGTGNGTCAGGGGAAATTGAGATTTTTACTCTGGCGACACGCCAGAGTAAAAATCTCAATTTCCCCTGACATCTGGCGACACGCCAGAGCAAACTCTCATTTTCCCCTGACAGTCCACAACTTATTTAATAAAGCAAATAGCTTACTAGAAGTATATTGTGGGTCTTACTGTCCATGATACACGTGACATGGTTAATGCATGTCAGGATCACCCATAAACAGTTGGTTAACTATCCAGGAGTGATGGTCTTCATGTCCCTCATCACTCTCCTTTGTCTGTCTCTTGTAGAGATGTTTGCTTCTGTATTTGTTTATGATGGGGTCAGGGATGTTGGGAGATGCCGATGCCACGATTGTAAGTTTGTATGAGGGTGGAGATTATGTAGCTTTATCATCAGATGTTGATATGCTGCTAACAAAACGATTGTCGTATATGAGCAACCGAATTGCACAAATACACATGCAAACATGTTTTACAAGGCATAGCCAGACAGAGGAGGTTGGAAGAACGAAGATTTATGAGGGACGGTGAGACCAGCTCTCCTGGACAGTTCGCCACCTTTCTATGCGTGGTCCTGACTTGTGATAACCAGTCACGTGCGTCATAACCAGATTAAGACCCATAGTAGACTTGGACTAAGCTCTGTGATACGAGTATTACATAATTAGTGAACTTCACGTTTTTATTTTACTTTACATAGTGATATTACGGAGTGAATAACTTTTGCAATTGCATTATTAGGCCTATCACACTGGGTAAACCACTCGCACCAAAGCTGGGCTTACATTGGCAGGTTTCCCTCAACCAAGGAATGGGCTGGCCAGAACGTCGGTAGTAATATTTTCATTGTTTTACAGTATACCCCACTGAAGGTACTACTTTACTGATGGAATATAATAACAATAGTATATTGCCACAATCAAGTACCCCGTCACAGCTTTACTGATGGAATATAATAACAATCGTATCAAGTAGCCCGTCAGTGGGGAAAAAGAAAAATGTATAGCACTTGTTACCTATACTGACTCGTGGTTGATGGAAACCTGCAGTGTGACCACATATTTACTTAGGGCACCATTTCCTGCAATACACACACGCTGCGGGTGAGGGTGGCTTGTGGGTCACATTTCTTCGCAAAATTCACATAATAGTGTGATAGGCCACTTTACCTTGTGTTCTTAATATACGGAATCTACTTCTTCCTTACTCTTTTTCTGTGCCTGCCCTCCTCTCTTCCAATTCCTCCCATCTTTCCTGTCACTCTTATTGCTTTTCTTTCCTTTACAGGTGGCTTTACATCGAGTGACAAGCCAAATGGTTTCCTGTAAGCCAAGAAACCATTATCAACGCTGGGTGGTAACCATATAACCAAACCATACTTGCTTCCGAGTTAGCAAGTGGGTTGGTGGAGGGTTAGTGCCCCTCTCCGTGAAATAAATAACTCAAAGTCAAATGGCCACCCCTTACGGGATCATGGCGTCTGGCAGTAGATAGTAGATAGAACTCGAAACTTTTATAATAGCAAATAAGTTATTGTTCTGTATAATAGGTTATCAGAGGGATGGTCGATTATTTGGATTTGAATAATATAAAAATATATTAATAACACTTATCACATAAACCTATACTTACTGACGTGGCATCGGCATCTCCCAACCAGCCCGACCCCATCATAAACAAATACAGAAGCAAACATCTCTACAAGAGACAGACAAAGGAGAGTGATGAGGGACATGAAGACCATCACTCCTGGATAGTTAACCAACTGTTTATGGGTGATCCTGATACGCATTAACCATGTCACGAATTTTCTACATCGTGAAATTATGTATCGTAAATCGTGACATCGAGTGATTTGTAGGAACGATGAATAGTCCTGAAATCCGTGAAAATTCGCCATTCTCTTAACCGTCCACTCGTGTACTTATGTTTGCATCAAATTTTCAAAACTTTCGTCATTCTTTCGCGAGTGATTGTCTTTATGCACAGACAGTGCATTCCTCTGAGCGATAATTTCTGAATTGTCGTTTCCGCCTCCCTAGCCGTTAGGTGGCCACGCCCTTTTCACACGATGCCTCTGTTTAGATCAAGCATGAGTCACTCGTCCTTTAGCAGTCACGAAGAGCGAGTTTGCTATACCCAACGCGGATTGATTTCTTCTAGTGATCTCGAAAAATCCTGCAGTATCGGCGTTTTCCCGAATCTTCCACCAACTTGGTGATCGACTAGAGCAGCGACGGTCTCATCTTTACTGGCTAGTATTTCTTTTTGTTTTTCCTAGGCTTAAGGCTATTTAGCTATTTGTCCGAGTGCTTGAGTGAGTGCATTTCCCTTTCTTGATTTGAATTGATTCATGTAACGTAGATTTATTTTCTTGTAATTAATAAATTTACAGTTCGTTTCTTGAGCTTTGTTAAATGTAACAGTAGTGTTTGATTTCCCCACATATTTAGTACACTTTTGCTACTCCAAGTTAGCACAACTACTTATATTAATCACGACTGGTACTTAGGCCAGCTCTTGGTATTAATTCTTAAAATCCGTTGTGCCAGCTAGGAGTTTGGCTCAGCCGAGATCCTGTTTATTATTATTATTATTATTATTATTATTATTATTATTATTATTTGAATGTTAAGGGGAGAAACTAACTTTCTCAGAGGCCAACAGTACAGTAATACAGCCTTCTTGAGCGTTTAGTCGCTGGTGTGTACTCTTCAGAAAGTTTATAAATTCTCTAGAGAATTGGCGAAGTAAGCCGGCATAAAAATGAAATCGCTACTGGATTTCACGAGTCGATTCTCTCGTGATAATCGACTCGATAGTTATTCAAAGCATCCATAGTCTCATTATCATTTTCCCCCTGACAAACCAAACACGTATATCATAGACAATTTAAGACCCACAATATACTTCTAGTAAGCTATTTGCCTTATTACATAAGTTGTGGACATCGTTTTTATTTTTACATAGTGATTATAACGGAGTGACCTATTTAATGAGTCTAGGAAGCTGATAGTGTCTGCACCATACATGAAGTGTCTATTAAACCCGCACCAGCCGGGTCAGAATAAGGCTAAACTTATGCAGGCAGGGTTGCCTCAAGGGTCGGGCTAACAATAACTATAGTTTACATAATATGTCTTGTTTTACAGTTTACCTCACTGAAGGTGCCAGTTTACTAAGAGAGAGAAAAAACTACAGTGCTCACTAAAGTAGTCCGTCAATGGAGTAAAGTTGGAAACAAAGAGAAATGAACACCATTTTTGTTGTTATGCTGACCCAAGTTTGAGGGAAACCTGCCAAGAGTAACCGTAGGTGTATTTCAGCCACTAATTCCTGCAACACATTTAGTATTGGGTGGGGGGGGGCGCAACATTCGTAGACGATATATACATAACAGTGTGCAGTTGCCCATCTGTGAGATATTTACTGTGTTGATAATGTATGGAGTAAAGTATACTATTTTATAACGGCCAAAATAAATAATTGTTTAGTATAAATGGTTGTCTGATTGCTGACCGTTTATCGGCAATGAAAATATAACAAATACTGCATATTAGTGATAAGTATCATATGACCCTGCTCTAATACTTAAAACGTGTGACTCCAGTATATTGCTAGTGATTATAATATTAACCTCTCTTGCTGCTACAACATCCACAACGCATACAAATATTGTTACCGAACATAATTAATCATTCTTATTGTAATCCATCGCTAACACAATCGTAATCATATCAACATCTGGTGATTAAGCTATTTAATCTATACCCAGATACAAACTTCCTCTCGTAGCACCTCCCTCTCGCAACATTACTGTGCACCATCTGTTGGGTGAAAATAGCACTTCTTTCAGATGCTTCGTTTTCGATCCTCATATTTTCGGATTCACACAGTGGCTGGTTGGGAGACCGATGTTTTGTTGGTGATAGTGGAGAAGTGCAAGTATGATACCAAGGCAAGTTAGGTGAGCTTCAAAGATGGTGACCAAGTTTGGTCACACAATCGTCAGAGGAGGAAGGGACAGTCATCGAAGCTACAGAGAACCTGGGACGGGCCTTGCACTGTGTTGGACCACCTATCAGACGTAACGTACCGAATTCGGGGAGGCAGGAAGTATCGCCCAGAGGTGGTACACGTGAATCATCTGTGGTAGTACTATGGGCCAGGACAATACAGATGGGACGTCTCTAAGGAATCGTGCTCTCCTCCAGCCAAGGATTTGAGGACCAAAGAGCTGAAGTACGAGAGGATGGTGACAGTTTCCCAAGGGAAGAAGTGCATCAGGAAGAGGACCAAGACATTCTAGGAGAACTGGAATGTGTGGAGGAGCAGGGACGTCATCGGAAGCGGCACAGGAGTAGACCCGAGAAGTGGAAGGACTATTTTGTGGAGAATTAAAGGATTAGTTTGGATTAAGGGCTATGTCTGTATACACTGTGTAGTTTTGTCGAGACAAAGGACTAGGGAAGGGGTAGTGTTGAGAAGCGAGATTTACTGAAAGTTTCTCATTGTTTCTTTTATTTTACCATTACGTGTCAGAGTTGCCAGTTAGCCTGCTATTTGTGTGTGGAGGAATTTTGTATTTTACATTAATTTTATAATTTTGTAAGTTACACATTAATATTAATTTCTCTAAAATGTTTTATTTATGTGATTGTTAAATTATGTAGTTTTATCTCAGTTTTTATGCCAAATAATTTAGTGTTATTTAGTGTAAGAAAACTCTGGGATATTTGGACGTCTCTGAGTTGGTAACTGTTGTAACTTTTCCTTCCCTGAGAATATAGTAGGTTATTCTAGAATATAGGAAGCTCAGGATGGGGAAGAGACTAGAGCAGTTTCAGTTCAGTCTGAGTTTAGTTCAGTGTCAGTGCAATGTAGCTGAGGATTGTATAAATCCGGTACTTGTGAAAACGGTGAAGTGTAGTTGGCAAGCATTAAGTGTAACTGCAGTTAGTGAAGATTGTGTAGCTCCGGTACTTGTGAAAACAATGAAATTCATTGAAGTTGGCAAGCATTAAGAGTAAATATTTGGAAAATAAAGACAGTGATCTCAAGAAGCCAGTGTTTATTTGGTATGCCTCAGCTGATCTCATTGATGCACACCAAAAGGCTGACCATAGGAAGAGCAACTCACTGGGCAACATTCATCCTTTGTTATACCACTACTCTTGGAGCCTGTGGCAGTGTTGGACGGGGACGTAAGAATATGCAATTTCTGCCATGTAATTGATATAAATATTGTTGTGCAGCGTGTTTTAGGGGCGACTTCTCGCTCCCTAGACACGGCGCTTAGAGCGGGGTCCTTCTTCTGGACCGGGCTGGGTATGCTTGGGGCAACTGAGAGGAACAGGGCATAAGAACACTAGGCAACAAACCTTACACGTGTATTATCTTAATTCTTATTCCAGACACAACACAGTGGCACACTTTATACAAGAAATGAGTTAATAATGGACAGGGCCAGAGGACTCTTGGGCAGGTAACGTAGCCGGCATTACTTCTGGGGAGTGCCTGGTTGTAGGGGAAGGCCCAGGGCGGCGGCCTTCATCAGGAGGGGGGCCAGCTGCTGTAGGGGTGTCCGGAGCCTTCGTCAGGGGGCCGGACAGCTACTGGGTCGTCCGGGAGGGCCTTTTTCAGGAGGTCAGCTACTGCTGGATTGTCTAGGGCCTTCGTTAGGAGGCCAGTAACTGCTGGGTCGTCTGGGGCCTTCATAGGAGGCCGGTCACTGCTAGATCGTCCGGGAGGGGTCTGTGGGGTGTCGTGGTAAGGGCGCCCGTCACTAGGGAGCCCAAGGGTCGGGCCTACGGGCTGGGCCCGAACAGGGAAAGCAGGCGCACCTGTTGGTGCCCACTCTTCCGGGCGGAGCATCATCAGGTGGGGCAGGGGAAGTCATGCTCCGGGATCATGGGGACATCTCGCCTGGTCCTGGGGCTGCAGTCTGTCCTTGGTTGGGCCTTCATCAGGGTCGTGCTGCGACGATCCATCTGGGGAGAATCCTTCAGGGTCAGGAGTTGCCGAGGGCCTGGTTGTAGGGCGTGGACCCCAGGTCTCAAGAGGCCTCTCCACATCTCCAGCTGCTGCTCCTCTGGGAGAGTGTTCTTGGGCAGGGAAGGGGCGAGAAAACCCGAGCAGCCACAGGGCGAGCTGGGGAAATCCTCAGGAGGGGAAGGCACTACAGTAGCGGGCAAGGAGCAGCACATAGCCATTCCCTCCTTGGCACAGCTGGTGGCTGTCACTTGATCCCCTAGGGCGTGGGGAGTGGAGCGGCTGGTGGTCATCTCCTCCCTCGTGCGGCTAGTGGCCATCACCAATGATCCATGCCCCTGGCTGGGCTGTGGGCATAGCGCGGCTGGTGGCTGTCGAATGCCCACGGGTATGGCTGATGGCCGTCACGGAGGTGCATGTGCGGCTAGTGGCCATCACCAAGGTGCGGCTAGTGGCTGTCACCAGTGCCCTTCTTCCTGGGTGTATTGCAGGGATAGCGTGGCTGGTGGCCGTCACTTCCCTGCGGGTGCAGCTGATGGCCATCACAGGTGTTGGGGAACTGCTCCCGGAGGCACGGCTGGTGGCCGTCACCCACATGATGGTGCAGCTGGTGGCCATCACAGATGCCCTCTTTCCTGGAGGGTTTAAGCAAGAACGGCTGGTGGCTGTCTCTCCCCGTGCACGGCTGATGGCCATTGCCCGGTGTGAGTGAGGGAGGGAAGCAGTGATTGAGCGGCTGGTGGCCGTCTCCTGCTGGCTGTCTGGGGCTGGAAATATAGCCCCACGCTGAACTTGGTGAGGGCTAGTCCAGCTGGGATGTAGTGTGCCTTGACTGCTACCTTGATGTTGAGGCACCTGAGTGCAAGAGGGGCGTAGGGGAAGGGTGCAGGTAGACCCGTCTCGTGCCGAGCCCACGCTCGTTGTTTTTACCCCTCGGTTGTCTCCTCCCAGGATGGGTGGTGTATTCAGGTGGGGTGTTTTGGTGGCGAGTATTTCACCACCATCGGTGGGGGAGAAGTCATGTCCCCGTGCTCGGAGGTGGTACGTGTGGGTGGTGGTGGTTCGGTGTTGTGGTGTGAGGTGGTGAAGGAGGGACGTCCAGTGGGGGGTGATGGCATCGGGTTCTTGTTGAGGGGAGCAAGGTAATCAAGAGAGTGGAGGGCTGAGTAGACTCCTGCAGGAGGCGAAGTAGGTGGAGGGTCCCCCTGATGCATCGTTTTTATCCAAGGGCAGGAGACCAAACAATGTGGTGGATCTTCATGGTCGGAGGCTGAATGCTAGCTACCGGCGGGGAGGCCGGCATTTTATGCCGCTGGTGCGGGGAGGAGTCGGAGGTGTCCCTTGGGAGTGGGCTTGGTGGATTTCTCCACAGTGCTTGGTGTATGTGGTACTTCATGGGGGTTGGTTGTGTTTGGTGGTGTGGGTGTTGTTGTCGGTGGGGGTGACGGGGTGTTGGTATATCGAGGGGGAGGGCGGGAGACTCGTCCTGATCAGGTTACGGTGATGGTGCGTCTGGGGGTGGGCGGTGTGTGATTGGGGAGGTCGTGAGATGTGGTGGCGGTGCGTGGCGGTGGTGGTTGTGTGCGGGGGGTGCGTGGCGGGGTGAAGCGGGTGTCTGGGGGTGGTATGGGTGTGCTGAGCGGCGGGTTGGTGGGTGTAGGGCAGGGTTCTTCAAACTTTTTTCATCACGACCCAGTTTGATTTTCTGTGTTACCTTCACAACCCAGTATGTCCATTCTATCGTACCTTTCTCTTCATAAACTTGATATCAGTTATATTACACACACACACACACACACATCTATATAAAACTGGCTTTTTTGAAAACATGTTAAGTTTACCTAAAAAGTTATAAAAAATACGAAATCGGAGTAAAGTTGAGTACACTGCTGCAAGAAAGCAAGGAAAAATAGTCTGCACTTACGTGTTCAGTGTGACTGGTGTGCCTGCTTGTCTTTCGTTATCTTATTCCAGTCTGGCTTGCAGGAGGATAACGCCACACGCATGTCGGCTGTAGGATTGAGTCGATTTCTTTCTTTGCTTTTTAGTTTTGTCAAGGTTGAGAACCCAGCTTCACACAAGTATGTAGTTGTAAAGGGGATCAAAAGTAAAATACTTTTCTTACTTAGATGTGGAAATTCCTCGGAAACACTTATCCAGAATGATGACAGAGGTGATGACCGCATCCTGATTCTTAATGATGTATCACTTGTCAGATGAAGAAGTTCATTTTCTTCATCAGGTGTAAGGTTTAGCCCTATAACAGCTTCTGGTTTTTCAAATGCAAAAGGGTCCTTCACCCAATGGTTGTCTCTTATATTCTTAAGGTTTTCTTCAGGAAAATACTGTTCAAAACTGCTTGACAAAGAATGGAGGTGCAGCTGTATATCACATTTCAATTTCTTCATGGTTTCTTCACTGGTGTTATTATGTTCTTCAATATGCTGCAAAAGTGTTGGGAACATATAGTAAAGAGGTTGATCAACTGCAAGCCTTGCTTGCCACAGCATTATTGACTTCTTAAATGCTTCTACTTCCTCACAGTGTCGGAATACATCAGTTTCTTTCCCTTGCAGTTTTAGATTAAGCTCATTTAGCTTTGAGAAAATGTCTGATAAATATGAAAGTTTTAGAATCCACTCATCATTGCAAAACAAGCTTGCCATACTGGATTTTTTCTCGAGAAGAAAAATATGAATTTCCATTCTTAGCTCATAAACCCTTGTTAGAATTCTCCCGCGGGAGAGCCATCGAACTTCCGTATGGTACAAAAGGTGTGAATGATCAGCTCCCATCTCCAGGCACAAGAGTTCAAACAACCGACTGTTAAGTGCACTTCCTTTGATTGTGTTGATAACTTTCACAACGTCATTCAAAACACCTCTGAGATTGTCTGGGATACCTTTGGCAGCCAGCGCTTCACGGTGGATGAAACAATGTCTCCAAGTTACATCATTACCGGCTGCTTCTGATATTTTTGTCACAACACCGCTCTTTTTCCCAGTCATATTTGCTGCTCCATCGGTTGTAATTCCTTTGCAATTGGCCCAGTTCAGCTTGTATTTTCCAACTATGCAGTCATTCAGCACTCTGTATATCTCAGATCCTGATGAATGAGTAGGTAAGGTTAAGCAGCAAAGCATATCTTCCAAAAAGTCATCTTCATGTACGTATCTGACGTACACCAGGAGCACTGCACAGTTAGATATATCAGTACTTTCGTCCAGCTGAATAGCAAATTCTCCAGCAGTCTGTAGGTGTGACACCAGCTGAAGTTCCAAATTTTCTGCGATATCACTTATCCGCCGTGACACTGTTGTATCACTGATTGGGACACATTTGATCTTGTCTGCCGACTTTCCATCGAGCATCGTGCTTACTATATCCACGCAAGATGGGAGAATAAGTTTCTCACCACATGTGTATGGTACTTTCTCTTTTGCAATGCGATATGAAACTAAATATGATGCTAATTGTGCTTTGTCATTAAGAGTGGTTGCTGTATTTAGAACTTTCATTGACATCTTCATTTGTTCCTTTCTTCTCTGGAAATAGTCAACTGGTTTTGTAGCCAGACTAGGATGCTTGGTTTCGAGATGTCTCTTTAATTTTGATGGATTCAAACTCTCATTTGCGAGAACTTCACTGCAAATCACACACTGAGGCCTTGGTTCTCCCTTTTCCTGTTCACACTTGACGAAGCCATACTTCAGAAACTCGTCACTGTACTGCCTTGTCCATGACTTGACTTTCTTCTTGGGAGGCGGCTCAAAAGCTGATGTAGATGCGGCCTCTCTTATGATCGAGCCAGGCTCGTTGGCCTGTGTGTTTGTATCAGGTGCACACGTACTTGACGACTGAACAGAGACGCGTTTTATAACAAAACGATCCATTTTGTTTAATTAAGCGTTCGGTATAACTGTATGTGTCACTGAGGAGTTCTCTGTGTCTATCTTCACGCTCCCGCGGTACAAACGTAACTGATGAAAATTTCGAGACTCTGACGAGTGAAGATTCTGAACGCGTATTAGTCCTGTCTCGGACAGGAATGAAACGCGCGTGTCCCTTCCCTCACCACAATCTCTCTCTCTCTCTCTCTCTCTCTCTCTCTCTCTTTTATGAAAAAATTGGATTATTATTATTTTTATTATTATTATTATTATTATTATTATTATTATTATTATTATTATCATGTGGCGACCCACTGAATATGAATTTGCGACCCAGTACTGGGTCGCGACCCGTACTTTGAAGAACCCTGGTGTAGGGTGCCTGGGACATGGTGGTGCAGCCGAGGACGGCGGGTGACTTGTTTGGCGTGGTGGTGAGTGAGGTGGTGAAGGTGTGGTGCAAGGGGAAGGGTGAGGTGATGAGGCAGCGGGGGTAGGAGAGGCAGGTGCGGAGGGGGAGGTGGAATGCGGTGAGGTCGTGAGGGAGGAGGAGGGGGCGGGGGAAGGCATGGAGAATGAAGAGGGCGTGTCAGAAAATTTCGAGAGTGTCACTCCTCTCTAGCGAGAGTTAATCTATATTGGAACAATGGTATATTTGCATAAGTCTCGTGAGTAAATTACGCCAGTTAACCCCCTAACTCACCCGCAAATGCTCTCCTCATATGCTAGCTAGTTCCCTAAGATTTGGACAAATTCATAAGGTCACATAGCTATATATTGAGTCGGACAACAGGTGACGAAGGGCGTACAGTCTCGGTCTATTGGGCAGCCAGGCGTCCTTCTAGGTGTGTATTTACAAGTGCTAGCTGAACGGTGTCTGCTAATGGAGTGCGTGAGTATGGCGGGTTTCCTGTCCTTGATGGGATTGAATTACAAGGCTAAATACAGTTAAATTACTCCGTGAAATACACAAAGTGAATCTAACTGAATTTAATCTTAGTTTTAATAAAACTAAACCAAATATTCTCTTTATCTATAAAGACATATATTAAACCCACATCTGCTTTTCTACGTGAGCTTTTCATCCTCAAGACACGTCATCTATGCAGACGCAGTTAGGCCAATGGAAAATTCCTACGTATTTACATGTATGTACTACATAGTTGTCCACAAGGGTTAAACGCAGTAGCATTTAATTTATTAGTAATAAGAATTATTAAGAGAACGTAATCTCTGGGTTATTAAACCTCTCTGAAAGTTTTCCTCTGAGTTTAACATCAACAACTATTGTAAAAGTAAAGAGCGCAACTGCTCTGGGGGAAAATATTTCCCACAGTTTTGGGGCTGGGCAAAAAATGCTACGCTATATCATATAATGTGACCTTTAGCCAGGAGCTCTCTCCACAGATCTTGAGAGCCCTGTACTGCAGCCCTTCTAGGTCACGCATCTTGACCCAATTGTACTCCATCATCTTCTGGTTCCGGGAGAGCAGTTAACTCAAGGGGCACCAGTTCATCTATAGTTTTCATACTGAGATGTCCCCCTACATTTAATTTTTACAAGTCTCAGCACCCCCTCTGAATCTGGATGTGTGGAAATTACCTTAGCTAATGGCCACTGGGATCTTGGTTGTTCTGTTCTTACTAAGACCACATCTCCTTTGTTTATAACTGATTTGTTTCTGGCAGCCTGGGCCCCATAAAATCTTTCTCCTAGGCTCAAAAGATATTCTTCGCTCCAACATCTATTACAGATGTCCAATACCCTTTTCAGACGTTGGTATCCCTTACGCAGATGTTGTCCTAGTACGTTATTTCCTATTGTAGAATCATTTATTTCCTCCTGGATATCCACACAAGGTACCGGATGAAATTTCTTGCCATGCAACATATGAACCGGTGTCAATGCTTCAGTTCCAGCGGTAGTATCATCTATATAAGTTAACGGTCTGTCATTAATCCTAGTCTCAATTTCAGTTATCAACGTTCTCAGTTCCTCTCTGGTGATATTAGTTCTGTGTAAAGTTTTCCTTAGGCAGGTCTTTACTATACCAATCATTCGTTCTGTAAATCCATTTTCCCATGGTGCTCTTGGAGCTATGAACTGCCAGGTACAATTTCGGATTCCCAGTGCCGACTCAACCTTTGGGTCATTCATTATATTCAAAAGTAGAGGTGCTGCTCCGACGAAATTGGTTCCGTTGTCTCTTATTAATTTGGTAACACAAACCCTTCTAGCAGTAAATCTTTTAAATAAGTTCAGGAATGTCTCAGAACACAAATATTCTGATATTTCTAGATGGACTGCCCTAGTGTAGGTGCATGTAAACACATACATACACCTTTTGGGGAGTTCCCTCACCCATAACAGTTATAGCCCCTGTAAAATCAACTTCAGTTACTCTGAAGGGCCGACTTATATTTATCTTATCCTTTGGTATAAGCAGGTGGCCCTGGATAATCATATAACCGTTGCTCATACCTCCTGCATGCAACCTTTGAGATATTCCTTTATGACCAGCCTACCCTTAGGGATCCAACACCTTTCCCAGATGCGGGCCAAAGTTTGCAGCACACCTCCATGAAGAGTCAAATCATGGGCTTCCTTTACAATTAACTGTACAAAATAACCATTCTTGGGTAATAATATAGGATTTGTAGTTTGGAGAGGAAAATCAGCCTTTATTATTCGGCCACGGCATTTAATTAGACCCTTTCCGTCTAAGAACAATCCTAAATCTCTTATCAGCTTAGTCTTGCTGCCAGAGCCTTGGCATAAAAGGTAAAAAATCTCTCCATAATACTTCCTTTGTATCCTTTTCAGCCAATATTCCATTGGATCAAACTTTTTAAACCCCACTTTCTTATTCAAAAATCGACCAACTAAGTCAGTGGTGTTAATAAGTTGTTTTATTGATGAAAATCTGTTAATGTCAATTACCTCTGGCTCAGGTACTACTGGATCCAAGTTTACAACACTAACCTCAGCAATACCATACATTTATTGCTCAGGCCAATCCTTGGTGAGTAACCATTTAGGACCTTTAAACCACAAGTCATCCTTGATCAGTCTCTTTACTGTTGAACCTCTCGAGAGCAGATCAGCTGAGTTTTGTTTGGAGGATACATGCATAAACTTAAATTTGGAAGACAGTTCTTTTATAGTCTTCACTCGATTGCGGACGAAAAGAATTTTACTGTCCTCCTTTCCTATTCAGTAAAAACAAATCTCACTGTCAGTCTATATATAAATATCCTCAAACTGAGTATCAAGAGTAGTGGTTAGATACCTGGTCAATTTAGTTTCTACCTCTATGGAAGCCAGTTCCTTTTGAGGTAGGGTGGAAGCCAGTTCCTTTTGAGGTAGGGTTCTTCCTTTCATTGGTGCCACTCTGGCTTTAGACATAATATTTGTACTGTCATCGCTTGTTGCACAATAAGCTACTGCTCCATATGAGAAGCATCACAAAAAATGTGTAAATGTGATTTCTCGTTACTGTTTATCATCCTGGGAATACATATGCCTGATGCTTTTTTAAAATTCCTTCCGAATCTGTTCCCATTGTTCAGCATGCGTTTCACCTAATTCTGTGTCCCAGTCTAACTTTTCTCGCCAAGCCTCTTGTACTAAAGATTTGCCCCTAATAACTATAGGACTAACTAATCCTAATGGGCCAAATAACATGGAGACCTGACTTAACAGGGACCTCTTGGTGAGAGTGACATCAGAGAACTTATTCGGCTGAAGTTATTTCATCAGCCTTTGTATCCTTTGCTGAACTTCTTCAGTGTTTCAGTTACACGGAGATTAGGCCAGCATGCTCTCCAATACAAGTTTCTCTAACTGTCTACACATTCTACATGCATAGTACACACAACACTACCTTTTCAAAATTAAAGAGAACTGGCATCTTCTAACCCAGCCTCAGAGTCCCAAGGGGGAGGGACCACAAACGCCCCCACCATCTGTCCCTCTCCCGGTGATGACTCAGTTATGCCTGGAACCGCTGTCTGACTCACTTCTTCATTTCTGCAACATTCTCTCCCTTTCTTCTGACTTCCTTTCTGGGGAACACCACCACTCCTCCTTTTAACTTTACCTTCTCTTCTTAACAGAGACTCAGCTGTTTGAGGCAACTGACAGCAAACCCTTTTCTGTATCCTCCTACTTTCTCTACCCAAAGATGGCTGTTGTGTATATGTACACAACGTCCTCTCTTGCTCTCGTGTTCCTGAACTTGATTCTTCTGAACTCTCTGCTCTCTGGTTTCGGCTTTCCTGCCATTCTCTGACTAAATATATCTGTCCTGTTTACTTATTGCCTAATTCTGCTGACTATCAAAAATTCTTCGACTATCTTACTTCTACGATGGAACACATTATATCCATTTCAACTGTCTCTGAAATCTCCATTCTAGATTTCAATGTTCACCACTACCTTTGGCTCTCCTCTCCTTTCACTGATCCACCTGGTGAACAAGCCTACACCTTTTCTATCCTTAATGACCTAGAGCAGCTTGTACAGCACCCTACCTGTATCCCTGACCGCCTTGGAGAGAGCTTCAACATACATGACCTTTTCCTTACAATTAATCCTTCTGCTTACACTGTTAATCTTTTCTCTCTGTTGGGCTCCTCCGATCATGACCTTATTACCATAACCTGTCCTATCACTCCGGTGCGGCCTGTGGACCCTCCAAAGAAACGTCTTCTGTGGCACTTTGGAGCTGCGGATTGGGAGGCCCTCAGGCAGTACTTCTTTGATTTTCCCCGGAATGATTATTGCTTCCATGGCCAGGAGCCAGTTGAGTGTACCTAACGCGTTACGGAGGTTATTCTCTCGGACATGGAAGCATACAGTCCTTTCTCATATCCTTTGTCTAATGCAAGAAAGCCTTGGTTTAATCACGCTTGTTCTAATGCTGTCCGCAACAAGGAGAGGGCCTATAAAAGGTACTGGAGCCAACCCACCCCTGAATCACATCTTTCTTATGTTTCTGCCCGGAATCGTGCTAAGTCTGTTCTTTACTCTACTAAAAATAATTTCATTTCCACTAAATGTTCCCAACTCTCCAACTCGAATTCTTCCCGCTCCTTCTGGCACCTTGCCAAAAATCTTTCTAACAACTTTACCTCATCATCCCTCCCTCCTCTTTTCTACTCTGATGGCTTTGTAGCTATTTCTTCTACTGACAAAGCATATCTCTTCACTCAGACTTTCTCCTCCAATTCAATCTTAGACAATTCCGGTGCTGTTCCTCCATCACTTCCACCCTCTGACTTCCTTATGGCTGACATTAAAAATTCTTCAGCTGATGTATTTTTTGCCATCACTGGCCTCAAAACTAACAAGGCACACGGGCCTGATGGAGTCCCTCCTGTTGTCCTCAATAACTGTGCTTCTGTGCTTACACCCTGCCTAGGTGATCTATTTTGCCTTTGTCTGTCAACTTGTACCTTTCCTTTTTGCTGGAAGTTTGCTCTCATTCAGCCGGTCCCAAAAAAGGGTGACCATTCCCAACCCTCCAACTATCGTCCAATTGCTTGAACATCCTGTGTTTCAAAAGTGTTCAAGTCTATTCTTAACAGAAAAATTTTAAAGCATCTTTCCTATCACAACCTTCTTTCTGATCGTCAGTATGGGTTCCGTCATGGACGCTCCACTGGCGATCTTCTAACCTACCTTTCAGACTCCTGCTCATCCTGATTTCGGGACTTTGCGAAAGCTTTGCCATTGCACTTGACATCTGAAAGGCTTTCGATCAAATCTGGGATAAATCTTTAATTTCCAAACTACCCTCTTATGATTTCTATCCTTCTGTCTGAGTCTTCGTCTCTAGCTTCCTTTCTGGTCGTTCTATAGCCGCTGGTGTAGACGGCCGTCATTCATCTCCTAGATCTATCAGACTGGCGTTCCTCAGGGCTCTGTCCTATCTCCAGCTCTCTTCCTTTTATTCATCAATGACCTTCTAAGCTGTACATCTAACCCTATCCACTCGTATGCTGATAATTGCACCCTTCACCTTTGCATTCGGTTCCCGCAACGTCCATCTCAGCAGTTACTTCAACTAACAAGGGATGAGGCTATGGCACATCTAATGTCTGACTTGGTTCGTATCTCTGACAGGAGTAAAAATAATTTTGTTGTTTTATTGCATCAAAGACTCAGTTTTACACCTATCAATACAACAAAATCTTACCCTCTAATGTTTAATAATGTCCAGCTCGGTCCTGCATCATCCTTGAACATGATTGGGGTCTCATTCACTCGAGATTTATCTTGGAAAGAACATATTACATCACTTGTGAAATCTACTTCCAAGAGATTAGGTGTGCTAAGCGGACTCCGAACCTTCTTTACCCCTGCACAGTTGGTGACTTTTTACACGGGTTTTATTCGCCCCTGTTTAGAGTACAACTCTCATGTGTGGGGAGGCTCCCCACATGAAGCTTTTCTCAATAGGGTGGAATCAGGGGCTTTTCGTCTCATTAACTCTCCTCCTTGTACTGGCTCCCTTCAGCCTCTGTCTCTTCGCCGCACTGTTGCACCTTTATCTCTTTTCTATCGCTGCTTCAATGGCCACTGTTCCTCTGAACTGTCTGCTTGCATCCCTTCACCTCTACGACGGGCACATAATATCTGTTTAGCACAAACTCTCATCCCTTTTCTGTCCAACTCTCTAATGCTAGAGTTGACCATTACTCCCAGTCCTTCATTTGTGCTACTGGTCAGCTCTGGAGCTGTCTTCCTCTGTCTGTATTTCCTGCCTCCTGTGATCTCCAGTCTTTCAAACGTATTGTGTCCAGGCATCTCGAAATGAATGGATCTTGAATTTGGCTCTCTTTTGTATTGTCTTCGTTTTTACTTGGAGGGATCGGTTTGCAGGCCTATGTCATTTGGTTCCTTCTTCCTTGTATTAAAAAAAAAAATGTTATGACCCAGCATATTTTGAGTTTTGGGAATGTCAGTATTTGAATAGTCCTCTTGTATTTTATTCCTCAAAAGCGGTGAATTTGTATTCCAGTTCCGTAACGGCAAGTTTGCCTTCCCACATTCGGAATTGGCTACTTCATAAGCCTTCAATGCTTCCGTCTCTGTATCAGCAACACCTTGTAAATTATCCATGTAAAAAGCTTGCCCTATTTCTGGGCATTTTGCCCTTTCAAAATGATGCTTCACTGTGCTGCAAAGTAGGAAAGGACTAGCACAAGAGCCAAAAAGCACCGATCGGAAATAGTAAGTTTTCAATGGACTATCCACATTTTGAAGGTCTTGAGACCAGAGGAATTTTGTAAATTTCCTATCCTCCTCTCTCAAACCTATTCTGAGAAAAGCCTTACTAATGTCTGCTGTGTAAGCATAAGGTTTCTCTCTAAATCTTAGTGACACATTCCCTTACTTCTCTGTTAGTGTAGGTCCACTGTATAGGCAATCATTCAAGCTGGCTGATTCTTTGGATGCTTTATTACTATAATTGAGAACTATCCTTATTGGAGTAGTTACTGAACCCTTGCTAAAGCATGATGTGGTAGATAATGTCCCTCTTTGTGGTTAACAGGAAATTCTACCTCTTCTATAAATTCATTCTTCAGCTGATCCTTTATAATATTATCATATAGAGTTAAATGTTCTGGGTTGTCTGTCAACTTTCTTAGAAGAGAATTTAACTGATCCTCAGCTGCTAGGAAATTTGTTGGTAGCTCCTAATGGTTTAGTATCCATGGTAATCCTACTCAGTACTGTCCATCATTCAATTCCACCGACTGGTTATACAGATCTATCTATCTATCTATTGCCAGACGCCTAAATCCCGTACGGGGTGGCCACAAACAAATCACCTCCATGTCGCTCTGTCCCCCGACATTTCACTGCCCTGCTCTAAGCTCCCCCCTACCCCCTCTCTCATATACCTCTTCACTCTATCCCTCCATCTCTTCCTCGGCCTCCCCTTCCCTCTCCCCCCCTCCAGCTCACTCACATACACTCTCCTCGTCAGTCTCTCACTGTCCACCCTCTCCACATGCCCAAACCACCTTAATGTGTTTCTCCTAACGCTTCCTATCACATCCACATCCACACCACAACTCTCCTTCATTTCCTCATATGTCAGTCTGTCTCTCTCTGTGACTCCGCATGCTCCTCTCAAATAAATCATTTCCATTGCTCTCACTCTTGACTTCTGTCCCTCCAACAGGGTTGGTATCACAATACTGTCACGTAGCAGCTTTTTCACTTCCATGCTCACCTCCCTGTTTCTTATCACTGCTTTCAAGGAACCAGGAACCTTTCTTCCCTGCTCCACCCTTTCAACCACTTCACCCTCCAATCTTCCATCTTTACTCATCACATTACCCAAGTACTTAAATGCACTCACATTCTCCATATCCTCTCCATCCAGTCTCACTGTACATTCACTGACTTCACTTCTCTGAAAGACCATCACTTTACTCTTCCCTACATTCACCATTAGATTCCGTTTCTTACACACTCTCCTACACTCATCTACCAGGCCTTGCAGCTCCCCTTCTGCAAACTACAGTACAGGAAGTTTCCAAACACTGCCCTCTCTCACTAGGGCCTCTCCAGCATCCACTGCCTGACCATGTATCTCTTTTATAACCCCATCCATATACAGATTCAACATCTATGGAAACATGACACATCCTCCTTGCTTCAGTCCAACCTTCAGATGGAAAAATTCACTCAGTTCTCCATCCACACACACTGCAGCCTTAGCACCCTCATACATACTCTTCACGGCCTTCAACAACTTCCCATCCATTCCATATATTCTTAATACTTTCCACAATCCTTGCCTATCCACTCTGTCATATGCTTTCTTCAGATCCATGAAGGCTGCATACAACTTCTTTCCCTTCTCTAGAAACTTTTCCACTAAAGATCTAAGAATGAATATCTGGTCTACACAAGCTCTTCCCTTCCTAAAACCTCCCTGTTCTTCTCCAACTAATTCCTTTGTTATTTCCCTAACTCTCTCAATAAGTATTCCACCATATACTTTTCCTATTACAGTAAGAAGGCAAATGCCCCTATGATTATCACACTCTTCTTTTTCCTCTTTTCCTTTGTACAGAGGAATAATTATACATGACTTCCAATCCTCCGGGACTCTACCTTCCTCCCAGGCCAATCTGGACACCTTCCACATCCATTCTATTACTATCTCTCCCCCATGCTTCAGCATTTCACCACACACTTCATCAATTCCTGGGGCTTTCCCCATTTTAACTTTCTTCATTGCTTCCACCACTTCCATCCTACTGATTTCTTCCTCTTTTCCCACAACTCTCCTTCTCCCAGCCATTCCCCAGGCACTTGTACTTGCATTACTTTCGAAATCCAAAGTTATTTTATCTTCAGGGGTTGGATCTTCGGCGTGTATTTCTACACTGTCTAGGTACCATAGTCTGAGCACAGGTTCAATTTTTTTCATCCAACAAGTCATTTATCTGAGTAGGTTCTAATTCTGCGCCTATTCTAGCTACCATCAACGACTGTGTGGGGGTAACAAAGACTGAGTCTACCACCTTGGCCTCTCCTCTGTCTTTCTTTGGAAAAGGCAACTGACCCATGATAAGGTTACTCCGGGACTGTTGAATAACTGTACTTTATTCTTCTTAAAAGTCCAGTGTAAGAATCTTCCACTGGAATCTGATTCAATAATTATCATTTTTATGGGACCAACAGTATCTGATTTCACATTCTGTTTTGCCTACCTTATCCCTGAGCTCTGTAGATGATCAGAGGTTTCCTTCAGTACCTTTATATAAATACTTGTTTCCATCTTATCTAGTACAGATGCTATTATGCGGCATTTTACCTGCGAAGTTGTATTAAAGGTCTAACTAAATCAAAAGACTGTCCCTCCTTAGTAGTTAAGAACCCTGTAAGGGCTAGATTTACCTTGCCGACAATTGGTAACCTTAATTTCTCAACAATGTCTGCAGCAATGAAGGTTGTCTGTGCACCCGTATCAAAAATAGTACATGCTAATATGTTCCTATTCTCAATCATTACCTTCACATCTGCAATTGGAACTGCAGTTGGCATTGTTACTAGAGTATTCGCTTTCGCAACTGTCATATTGACACTTGCAGTTTTGGGACCTCATGTTGCATCATCCTTGAGCAAGTGCATCATCCTTAAACATGCTTCGGGTTTCATTCACTCGGGATTTATATTGGAAGGAACATATTACATCTTTTGTGAAATCTGCTTCTAAGAGATTAGGTGTGCTAAGGCATCTCCGAACCTTCTTTACCCCTGCACAGTAGTTGACTTTGTACACGGGTTTTATTCGCCGCTGTTTAGATTACAACTCTCATGTGTGGGGAGGCTCCCCACATATAGCCCTTCTCAATATGGTGGATTCAAATGCTTTTCGTCTCATTAACTCTCCTCTTCTTACTGATTCCCTTCAACCTCTGTCTCTTCGCTGCACTGTTGCATCTTTATCTCTTTTCTATCGCTACTTCAATGGCTACTGTTCCTCTGAACTGTCTACTTGCATCCCTCCACCTCTATGACAAGCACGTAGCACCCGTCTAGCAACAACCTCTCATCCATTTTCTGTCTAACTCTCTAATGTAATAGTTATCCATTATTCCCAGTCCTTCATTTATGCAACCGGTCAACTCTGGAACTGTCTTCCTCTGTATTTCCTACTTCCTATGATCTCCAGTCCTTCAAACGCAGTGTGTCCAGGCATCTCGAAATGAAAAACGGTTCTTGAATTTGGATCTCTTTTGTATTGTTTTTGTTTGTTCTTGGAAGGAACAGTTTGCAGATCCACGGCATTTGGTTCCTTCTTCCTTGCATAAAAAAAATATAAATAAATAAATAACTCTAGGAGCTCTCTTCTCCCACTTCTTGCATAGGCATTGCCCCTATGCCCTCTCTTGTCAATCTGAATCTCATCCTGTCTTTTCTTGTCTAAGGAAAAGCCTTGTCACGTGGACTGTGCGTGCCCCAGATCATTCTAGAACACTGTATGTATGTATGTCTCTTCCTTGATGACAAAAGTGCGAGCTGTGTCACTTCCTAGTGGAGCTGATGACACAAGGCAATCTAGCCTTCCTCAGAAATTGCAAACGTCATTTCCTTTCCCTCTTCTATCTTACTCACTCTCTCTACCTCTCTATGATACACAACTAATATTTAAAGTTACGACATCGCTCGGTCACGCCCCGGCGGACCCACGACGCATTGCAATAGTTACACATAGTAATATATAATAGCTGTAAATAAGTTTAATATGCAAGAGAGTGAGCAAAAATTTCAAGTATTCTGAATATTGTATAGACATATGCCTATATGGAATTGCTTTACAATGCTAAGAGTACAGCAAAAGCTACTAATATACATATTTGTATTGCATCTATATGAATTATAATGACATTGTTATAAGAATAACGTTAATTCACTTTTTTTTGGAATATAAAAGTTTCTAGTTGAAATATTCACATATATACAATCTGTGTCTACTCAGTGGGTCTCACTTAAATGTTCACTCTTCTCCCCTTGAAAAGGGACTCGAGATTGGCGATTCTTCTTTGCATCCTGTGATTAGCCAATAGTAATACACCAAAAACAATGGAGAAGATTGCAAAAACAGTAGGATCTGGGCTATACACATAGTAGGGGTTGAATATACTTATACTCAATTCTTCCCAGGGTTTCATTGTATCATTAATTAATTTCATAGTCTCATAATCAGGTGAAGTTATTTGTGCTCATGTTCAAATTCATCTCAGGTAGTGGTTGGAAGTATTTGTGTGTGTGATTAAGAATGGCATAGTGATTGTTTGTAGCTAGGGTGGACAGGGATGGTGTCAGTACAGCACAGTAGTCAGGTGCTATGTAGAATCCTGATGCCATGGTATGTTGTTGGTGTATCTGGACAAGTTATGAAAACTGATGTGTTATGAGTGAAGTAAAAGAACTGGGAGTTCCCGATGCACTTGTGATGGATATGTTTATCTGGCGACAAGATAAAGTTGCATTGATGGTGGATGTCGTGATTTTTGATGATAGCCATTTCACAAGGGACTGTGTCTTTAGGGTGAAAAGTGCAAATGTACGCAAGACAAAGATGAATAGCATGTAAGGATGTACGATATTTATGTTCAATTGTAGAGTGGCTGGCGAACGTGCCTGTGTCTTGTCTCCTGGAGACCATGAATAGCTCGTTGTTGGTGATGCTGTTGATGATGACCAAAGTGCCATTATAATTAGAAGGAAAAGGGTATATTTCATAGACTGTGAACATATCACCTGTTATGAATGGTACATGAACAATAATTGATGTTGGGGTTAGAGTTGCTTCCAGAAATGGATGATAATAAAGCATAAGGTTTCTGCCCCGGAATAAAGGCTTTAAACTTTGTTGACATCTGGCCAGCTGTTGCTCCCGTGTTTCGACCTATTTCTACGCCCACAAGCTACCCCTAACTGCTTCTGTTTATATATGTTGTGCGTGAAGGTGCTCTGCATGCAGTGGTTATATTGAAGTAGAAGTTACACATGGACTTAGTCTTTTTTGTGGGGGAAAAGTGAATATCCTAGTCACAAACCTCCCCCAAATATGTTGCCATTTTCTGCGCATGCGCAGTAAGGGTGTGACCTCGCAACCGTTGCCACGACAACCACGACGCTGTTTCCATAGTGTCGGCGGTGCTACAGGTTAGGTGATGTCCAGAGCCCAGTTACCTGCTCAACTATGCCAGTGCGATCTTTAATTGATTTGCGTAAGTTACAGCGTAATCAACTGAAGAGTATAAAATAAGGATGAGCTTATTGATGCCATCTTGTCTGCTTCAGATGAAGATGCTGGGCCCAGTGCCAGGTTAGAAGCACGTTTAGCAGATATGTCAAAGGACTTGGCGGATCTGAAGAGGGGCATTATGTCATCGGAGGGAGACATAAACAAGAAGCTAAAAGAGATGCAGGAGAGAATTGATACTCAGGCAAGCATTATCCTACAACAGCAGAAATTTCTGGAGGGCACTGATCGGAAGGAGAGAGAAAACAACCTTGTGATGCTTGGTGTGCCTGATGAAGGGGAAGCTCTGGACGGTGCTACAGACGACGATACCAAGATCGGCAAGGTAATGTCCGTGCTGGGAGTCAACACGCGGATATGTTCCTGTCGACGTCTGGGCCAAAACAACGGTAACAACGGAAGGAAACGCCCCGTCCTGGTAATCGTAGAAAGCAAAGGTGAGCGAGACAAGATACTGAGCGAAACACGTAAGCTGAAGGACCATGGCTCACCTCATGACAGGATTTATATTAAGAAGGATCTTCACCCGGCAGTTCGGCAGGAATGGAAGCGGTTACGCACGGCAGAGGCTACTGAAAAGAACAGGTCGGAAAACCAAGGTTGTGTGATCCGGCTTGACGTCGAGGAGAGGAAGCTATACCGGGATGGACTGGTTATAGATGAGTGGAAACTCAGTTCTTTATAAGACGACCACAAAAATGCATAAGGATTGTGTCTTGGAATATTAATACAATGAGGACTAAGATGGAAAAAGATAATGTAATGGAAATGCTCTGTAAGTTTGATATTGTGAGTCTAAATGAAATCAAGACATCTATACCAGTATCCTTTCCAGGTTATGTTTCTTATGTTAGTTATGATAGTGATAATCCCCACCGTGGTGGCACGTGTGCTCTCATTAAGCAGCATCTGAATCAGTACGTCACCGACATGGATACAAGTATTGTGGATCTAATCTGGTTTAAGCTTACATGTGTCGCGGGTGTGCTGTTCGGATGCTGTTATACACCGCCTTCAGATTCACCGTATTTTAGCCATGCATCTTTTAGCACCATGCAAGCAAAGATTAAGATGAGTGAGCATTATAAAGGCTGTATAGGCATTGGTGACCTTAATGCAAGATTTGGGAGTGCTGTTCGTGAGCTACTGGTCTCCATAGATTTGCCACATTTCTCATACCCCGATATACCAGACCCTGTGCGAGTGGCGAACGATAATGCTGGTGCTGTTCTCGGCATATGTGTGGAAGAAAAGATGGTAATACTGAATAACTTAAAGTGTGGTGATAATTGTTTTCCAAGTAACCTTACTTACCGCCAGGGCAGGCATTGGGTATCTGAACTAGATGTCTGCCTTGCCTCCTCCAGCCTTGTAAGGGACATTTTTTATTATAAAGTTGATAATGATTTAATGTTACCATCAGACCATACACCAATATCGATTTCGTTACTTACTTCATCTGTTGATATAAAGCATCTTGTTTACCGTGCATCTTGCTTGGGGGACCATGCTGTGCTACACAATTAGTTCCAGGGAGGGAGGATAAGTAAACCAATTAAGTGGGATTCAATTGATCAAGACAATTTCGTGCAAGTGTTATCACAGCATGAGCCGCCCGGGCTGGATGGTGATATTGATATCGGAGTTGACAGCATGTGCGCCACCTTGCATGAGTTTGCCACTGAAAGTCGGACTCACCTGCGTGAGCCTGATAGGGACGAGTTTGTGAATAGGTGGGAGCGTCTATTGGAAAATATTGATGACGCAAAGGTGTGGCGCGCCATTAATTGGAATGGGGAGTTTAATGAAGATCAGTCTCAGATTACTGCATCCCCATCTGATGAATTTAAAGAACATTTTGACGAAATTCTTAATCCGGGTGAAAGGGAAGATTTTGATAATAATTCATTTCGTAGCAACGTGTACATCCCGTTGTTAGATGACCCCATAACATATTGCGAGGTATCGGAGCAAATAAAGAAACTCAAAAGCAGTAAAGCATGTGGCCTCGATGGCATCCCACCAGGTTCACTTAAACAGTTGCCCGTTCCCTGGATTTTGTATATAACCACATTGTTCAACTGTATATTCATGGCAGGCTTGTATCCCTCATCGTGGGTGATTGCTAAACTCTTTACTGTTTTCAAAGGTGGATCGCAATCATTGGTTACTAACTTTCGAGGTATCAGTGTTGTAAATAGTTTGGCGAATATGATATGGTGCTGTGTAACAGACTTAATTTGTGGTTTAAATCTTTCAGGGAGCAGGTAGGTAGCCAGGAAGGAAGAGGGTGTATTGAGCATATAGTGACGCTGCGTCTGTTAATCCAGGTAGCAATGAAGAAGAAATTTAAATTGTTTATTACATTTGTCGATTTTTCTAAAGCTTACGATAAGGTTAAGAGAAGTGTGCTTTTTTCTGTTTTGAAGAGACTGGGTTGTGGTATAACTATGCTTTTTGCTTTTATTGCCACGTACAGAGTGACCAACAGTGTTAATGGTACAGTGCTAATCACAGCGTCAGTAGGAGTGCGTCAGGGTGCCCCATCGTCCTGTCTGCTTTTTGTCCTGTATGTTAACGACATGATAAGGTTATTGAAACAGAGCTGTGGCGTGGATGGGTTTCTGCAGTGGCTTCCTGTGCTGGTCCTGATGGATGACTCCGCCCTTCTGTCTACGTCAAGGTTGGGTATGATAGGGAAAATTGGTTTACTTAATGAATTTTGGAATTTTGTGTTTCACATGGGATGGATGTTAACGTAAGGAAAACTAAGTTTATGGTACTGAACGGTGAGGACGTGGATAGAGAGCCTATGATGGTGGATGGTGTGACGGTGGAGCTTTTTTTTTTTTTTTTTTTTTTTTTTTTTTTTTTTTAGATTCGCCACACTGGTGTGGCACGGGCTCAGGGTGGAGAGCACTGCAGCCAGTATATATACCTAGGGAGCCCGTTCACGTCTGATGTCTACATCCACGGCGATGAGAGCCCATGCCCAGAGAGTAACGTGCCAAGCGTTAAAATTTATAGAGTTTGTAAATAAAAATAATGATATTCCATTTTATGTGAAACAGAAGGTTTTTAACTGTGCGTTAATGGCATCGATTATGTAAGGCTCAGAGTCGTGGATGAACGGAGATGTTAAACCTGTAAAGAAACTATATATGTGGTGTATTAAAAAATCATTGGGTGTTAGGAAAACCACTGCCAATGATCTGTGTTTGCTGGAGTCAGATTTACCCTCGTTTCATGTGCTGGTTAGGGCGAAACAACGAAAATTCTTTGTAAAAATGTGGAGAGAAAGGTGAAACATAGATGGTGGTCCATTATCTCATGCCATTCGAGTGATGCTTAACTGTAACTGTTACACATCACGTTATGTTAGAGACCTTATTGAGAATAATGTGGATGATATACGAATTGCGCGTGACCAGTTGAAAGAGAAAGTTAGAGTTTCTGCATCCTCCAGATACCAGTTTTATCGCTCACTAAATCCCAGTCTTTCTGCCCACAAAATATATGAGTTGAAAAGAGGAATTTAGGAGCTGGAACGCATATCTTGGTCACAATTACGATTAAGTGCACATTCCCTTGCAATAGAAGAAGGGCGATGGAGTAGGCGCCGAAGAGGTCGGTTGTCGATGGAGGAACGCTTGTGTAATTGTGGAGATATACAGACTGAAAAACACGTATTTGAGCAGTGTCCCTTGTCACAGAATCTACGTAGGCATTTCAATATTACAACTTTAGAAAATCTTATGCAAAGACCTGATTACGATGTTGTGTGTGCTTCTGTACATTCTGTCTTGAGGTTGTATTAGTAACTGTAGTTCTGCCAATGTGTTACGATTTTAGTTCTTTTTCTTTTAGTATTATTATTCCTTTTGTGCACTTTTGAGGGTACAAGTTGTTATTGCATTGTGTCTGTCTGTGATGTTTTCTGTGCATACCGATTGCCATTTTGTTTTACTGTTTGTGGTTTGTATTTGTGTTGTTTTCTTGTTTTAATGTTTGCGTCTGCATTTGGACCTCTTTTTGTTTTACTGTGCATGGTTTTATTCTGTCGATGAATTTTTGTGGTCAGTAAATATCTATCTATCTATCTATGCCTTGATTGTTGATCGGCCGCAGGTCATGGAGTGGAAGCAGATTAGTGGTGACTTTGCCATTACCTGCATTTGCTGTAGCTTTCATCATTGCCTGATAATGAACCCTAGTGTTATCTAACTGCAGTAGTGTTATGTCAATGTGTTCCATGATTACTGAGAAGTGTTGGAATAGTGTTAGGTTACCCTCTATGGCACCTGTCTTGTCCACACTCTGGTGAATTATACTTTCTGCCTTTTTGAGATTCTTAACAATGGTCATCATGACTGAGTTCCGATTTTCGACTACTTTATGTTGATATGTTAATACTTGAGCAGTCTTATTAAATTTTTTGTTTATTTCTTGAAGGTCTTCTTCTGTGGCCAATCCAAATATGTTTCATAAAATCGCACCACCTAGATCGAACAAACCGCGTTTCCCACGTCCATGTGTGATGTTGTTCGAATCCATAAATGCTTCCGTTCCACGAGATGGGAGATCTTGGATCAGGACATGCATCGTCGTCTTCGTAAACTCCATTTTCCATTTCGCTAACTTCACAATTTCATTCATCTCGTCTGTGGTATGAGCGTCTGAAACATAACCTGATATTGCTACCTCGAGTGTTCTCAGCGGCCTGGCGATGTTCTCTAGCAACGTCGGTAACTCATACAATACATCCAAACTTATTTCTGTACTCATGATGTCCTTTGCGATCACTGTCGAGGCCGTAGGGGCTATAAGACATCCTTGCCTTACTATATGTAGAGGGTCTAAGTGAGCTGATCCTCCTGTCACATAGATGAGAATCCATAGTATAAGTCCCCTCATCATGACCTACGGAGAAAAAAAAAAACTTAATAATCTATTCATGCAGTGTTGTTGATAGTGATGCTGTACATGACCGTTGGTTCATGCAGAACAATAATTCGCTCGGTGTTCTACCTATAGAAGGAGTTTAAGTCGATATCTAGATCATGTAAATCTTGTATTGTAGTAGTTGCAGTCTCTGTAGCACCTATGTTTGTTTGTTTGCTATACGATCTTAATTTATTTTTGTAAGTATTGTTATCCTCGTGATTGGCTTCACATATATTGTTCGAGTTCTCGGCGACGTCCGAAGTTGTATAATTGCTGGCTAATTCTCTTGGTACCCTTTAACAATGATCAACATGAAATTGTTTGTCTTCACCACTCGACAGTGACCTAATTACTACCTTGTTCGCTGTCTTCTTAATTACCCTATATGGACCTTCAAATTTTGGTGATAACTTGTTGTCTCTAGTATGAAAGATTCCATAGACAATGTCTCCTACGTTCATAGGTGATTCTTTTGCTTGTTTATTGAACGACTCCGTCATTTCTTCCTTGGACCTTGATAATTGTTCCTTTACCCTTTTGTGTATCTCCTGGAATTCTCGCAAACGGAGTTTAAGATAATTGTCAAAGTTATATATAGGCAGATTTTCACCCTCGAGTATTTCGTAAGGTAATTTTTTATCTGTCCCATAAATAATGAAATGAGGAGTGTCTCCCGTAGACCTATTTATAGATCCATTAATTGATGCTTCTACCCTGGGAACGCAATCATCCCAGTTTGCATAGTTTTCATTGAGAATGTGTCGTAGCACATCTAATACTTTTTTGTTTTGTCTCTCTACTAACCTATTGGATGCCGGGTAATAGGCTAAAACATTTACCTTTTTTATATTGTAATGTTTACATATTTCGAGTAAGATTTCAGAGTTAAATTCACCTCCATTATCGCTTATCAATTCCCTTGGGGTAGTAAAGCGACAAATTAAGTTGTCTATGATTGCCTTTGCCACTGTTTCTAATGTCTTATCCTTAATTGGGGTTTAAATTACATATCGTGAGAAATGATCTGTTGCAAAGAATAAATATTTATTATTCTGATATGATAATGGTAATTGAGTAAGTCAATCGCCACTAGGTCCCATGGTTGTTGTGGTGTAGGGTAATTACCTATGGGTGCAGGCGATAAGGTGCAACTTTGTGCTTTGCGCAAGACTCACATTTATCAATATGACGGTGTACATCTTTCCTTAACGTTGGCCAGTAGTATGCTAGCCTGGCTTGTCTAACAGTCCTATCTTTTCCAGGATGACCTGCATGCGGACTATCATGTATCGTTGTTAATACTTGAGGGATCATATCATTGGGTATAACTAACTGTTTATATCTTCGGTGTTTCGGTTGTCCTGGGTTAATCCTGTATAAGGCATTATTAACTATAATGAAATGTTCGAATGGTATATATAGCTCAGGTAATTGTATGTCATCGCCACTTTCTAGTTTATATATGACTTTAGACCATGTGGAATCAAGTCTTTGTTCTTGTACGATTTTGTCATGGTTTGGGATGTCTCCAATAAGGTCTAATGCCGCAACATGAATAGCTGAGTTTATTTTGCCTTGTATATAGTGGATTTGTATATTGTAGTTGTCAATGGTGCATTTCCATCGTGCTCTTCTCCCAGAGAGGAATTTTTCTTGGAACATACCAACGAGGGGTTTATGGTCTGTGAATAGGTGAATCTCGTAACCATATACCAAATCTCGAAACTTTTGTAATGCAAAGACCACTGCAAGGGCCTCTAAGTCTGTAGTGCAATATATTTTTTCTGCACCTTTTGTCTGCTTGCGAATGTAATTGGCTGATTCTTTTTACGTGTATCCTCTTCCATTATGACTGCACCTATACCTCTGCTTGAGGCATCCGTACAAATTATAAAAGGTTTTCTGATATTAGGATATGCCAAGCAAGGTGCATTTGTAAGTTTATCTTTCAATTCATTAAATGCTAAATTTTGTTCCTCTCCCCACTGGAATATGGCATCCTTTATCAGTAGAATGAGTAGCGGTTGTGCTATATGAGAGAACTGGCTAATAAAGGACCAATAATATCCTGCTAGCCCTAAAAATTGTCTTACTTCGTCTATGTTCGTTGGTTCGGGGAAATCCCTTACTGCCTGTATTTTGTCGGCAGACGTGTGAATGCCTTGGGCATCTAATTTGTGGCCTAAGAATTTTATTTCCTTGAAGCAAAATTTGCATTTAGACAGCTTAATTTTTAAACCAGCATCAGCAAGCTTTTGTATGAGTTGGTCTAATTTCTTAAGGTGTTCATGAATCGCTCTAGTAGTTATGATAATGTCGTCTAGATAGACAAAAATTCCTTTCCCCAGTATTCCAGACAACACGTAATTCATCAGTCGCTGGAAAGTACCGGGACCCGTTTTCAAACCCATCGGCATTCGCTTGTATTGGTAATGCCCTGTATTTGTGGAGAAGGCAGTGTATTTACGGGACTGCTCGTCCAGAGAGATCTGGTAGTAACCATTAAGCATATCGATTGTGGAAAAGGCCTTATTCCCTGATCCTATATTATGTAAAATGTCTGATAACAATGGCGTTGGAAACCGGTCATGAATGGAATGGGTATTGAGCTTACGGTAATCAACTACCGCACGCATTTCCCAGTTTCGCTTGGGCACGAAAAACAATGGGGCATTCCGAGGGGAGACCGAAGGCTCAGTAATACCTAGTTTTAGCATTTCATCAACATACAGTATTGGTTTGCAACGAATGTGGAACCCTGTAGGCTGGTACAAAAATTGGCTGTGTGTTTGAAGGCATGTTAATTTTGTGATTAATAAGGTTTGTGCACCCTAATTGTTCACCTGGTAATGCTACTGTATTACGATGTTTCTCCAAAAGGTTTAAGAGATCGTGTTCTTCACGAAATTCTCCCGAGTGAATGATGTTTTGTTATATTCTTTCTCAGTCCGTAGATTTTATCTCGCTTGTTGTTCTGGATACAACTACTGTATTTCCATTACTGGACCCGGGCATTTTTCTATGTTGACTAGACAAGACCTCTTTTTCATCCGTACTTCTCCATTCATGTGGTTAATTAGGAACACCTGAGTCTGTCCGTCCTTATCCATCGTACATAACGTGATTTCAACTGACATACCTTTCACCTTACAAGATTCCTGTCGGGAAGCCGACATGCATCCCCTCGAGCAGATGTAAGACACACAGCGGTGACAGAGGTGCAAGTGACACCGCCTGCCGGAAGTGAGTTTAGGATGAAATACGGACAGGGGAGAAAGAGTAGCGATTCGGTGTACAGCTGTGGGCAATAGGGAGATGGAATAAGGAAGAGAGGTTGAGAGGAAGAAATAAATAGAGGAAGGAGGAGAGAGAGAGAGAGAGGAGTAGTGCGGGTGGTGTTGGTCGAGTTGTTTACACAGGAAAAGTGTTGGCTAGGCAGTTCAGACCGTGAGAGCGTGTGCTGACACAGCGAGTCTGGTAGGGCCTCTACGGTGGGTGAAGCGGGTGACATGTGGGTGACGGCGCTGGGTGAGTGGGTGAATCAATCATCACCCACCACACCCCACATGACCGCTGGCGAATATCGGCAACCTTCTGAGGCCAGAAAGGGGTACAGACCTCAGTTCAGACTAGAACCTGGCGAAGAGCAGACATAGAGCCTGGAGGACGGTGAGGCAGCCTGGCGCGCTTGGTGCAGAGACGTCGCTGTATAGCCGAGAGTAAAGTTCCAGGGAGCCAGCATGCGAGCATTACTGGTAGTAAGTGAAAGTACATGCTTTGTGACCGCGGGTATAACCGACTAGCAGTGCTATTTATTTGTCTGTCGTCTGGGAACTAGTAAGGACTCCTAGTTAGAAAACGGAAGGCGTCTAAGAACTAGTAAGGACTCCTAGTTTGAAACGGAGGGAGTCAAGATTTTAAATGTTTAAGTGTGTTTTTCTTATATTGATGTAACAGTGATTTCATATATATGAATAACTAAAGAGTGCTATATATATATAACAGCACTAGTGAGTTTTTACAAGACTGGCTTTGCTTTATTAAAATAGTGTTAATATTCCAGTGATTTTAAGAGTAGACGTGTATGTGCGGTTTTTAGGTACTTATGCACGTAGTGAAATGAGGTGGGAATTACCTCAGAGTTATTTGTAGATTTTTGTAAATACTATTTTGTAATTAAAGCCTAGAAAAGCCATATTACTTTTTCACTTCTTCCAGTTCCCAGTTCTAAGTACATGTGTGTCGGGGCATTTTAGTGAAGTCCCCCCATGTCGTGCGTTACCTGTGTCGAGGCGGAGTTAAACTACGCTACCACTTATTATTAAATACGGGAGAATATATTCCCGAGAAATACCGTAACGACACCTGGGTAGCGGCACGACATTCCTCTAAAACGAGAACATTACTGTTTGTGATCGCTGCTTGAATAGTGACCAGCATATAAGAAGTAGGTGGAATAACTACGTTATGGGTAAGATGAGCGGGACAGACTGATGAATTATGATCGTTATCCCTTTCTCTACCCTGGGAGGATGCGGGTAGTTTGGACA
Source organism: Birgus latro (assembly GCA_018397915.1). Classification (NCBI taxonomy): domain Eukaryota; kingdom Metazoa; phylum Arthropoda; class Malacostraca; order Decapoda; family Coenobitidae; genus Birgus; species Birgus latro. Next base: position 35,689 of record JAGKTI010003336.1, read on the forward strand.
CATCTTTACTACCGTCCTTTTGTTTGTTTACATTCAGATGTTCAATACTTCTAATTCTTTTTGGCTCTCTACTGTTGATATATAAGAAATCTGTGGGTAATTCTTCAGTGAACTCTTGGTCAAACTCTGTTCCATTTATTTGCTGGAGTAAAATTATGTTCTCCGCTCGCATTGCTTGTAGACCTAACGAGGGATTGGCTTTCATCACTAAATTTTCCACTATATAGAAAATAGCAGAGAATTCTCTTGTTGTATTGTTAAATCGCATGTTTAATCGTATCATGCCTTTAACCGCAATTTGTTTACCGTTTACTGCATATAGGTCTAAACCAGATTCTTCTAGAAAGGAGACTTTCTTTTTATTTCTAAAAATTCTGTTAAATTCTTCTTGTGTTATTAAATTCACTGGAAAGCCTGTATCCAAGAATAAAGAAATTTGTTCTCTGTTACTTAAGGCTGGGCTGGCATTAACATACATTCATTTCCTAAGATGCCTCCTATCTGTATGGCATGCCTCTTAGACTTAAACTTGTCTGTCTTTATGACTGGTCGTTTTTGATCATTGTCTGGCCTTCCCTCGACTTGAATATAGCAACTAACTTCTCAACTGTTTTGCAACCGGAGGTCCAATGACCCAGCGCCTTGTGGTGGCGACAGTATGGTTCAAGACCTTGGGTCTTTTTGTTATCCTCCTTAACTCTGATATAACACTCACTTTTTGTGTGTCCAGGATTTGCACAGTAATAGCATAGAGTAGGCCTGTCTCTCGATTGTGATCTTCGAGATGACTTCCCATACTTTGTTTTGTCTGTGGCACGATTTCTGCTAGGGCTGCGCGCGAATTTCTGTGACTGCCTGTAGCCAGGAGTCTGTGAGCGATGCCTCGCAGTTTGAGGGGATGATTTTTGTTTGTTTTCAGGTCGCGACCGATTATGATCTTTGTTTGGTGTAGTCGTTTTCACTGCTGACACCGTTTCTGTAATCCTCATTTTGTTCATACCCGGCTGTGTTTCGGTCACCCCTGCCTTGCTACAATTCATCTCTACCTCGTTCATGAAATCTAGCAAGCACATCCCTGAGGTATAAGCCAGTCTTCGCAATTTTAGCGTCCTATGTGGTAATTTACACAGTGCAGCTACATAGCCAAGGATGTCTACGACATGCAATGGCGTTATTTTGCAATCTTGTGTTACCCAATTTGATTTCTCTGTGGTGGCTAACAATGTTCTTTTAATTGTAGAAACATCTGCTGTTATTTCACCTAGCGCAGAATTAGTTGAATGTTTTCTCATAAGATCCACAATCTTATGTAATTCTGGAATTATCCCTGGCAAAAAATTTATACCTCCAGAGAATTTCTTCAGAAATTCTGTCTTGTACTCCTCATATGTGTTAGCTCTTAGGAGCTTGTCTGACTTAAGCAAGTCAGAGGCAGGACACCGCTCATGGT
>JAGKTI010003336.1:47149-58552 GCA_018397915.1 Birgus latro
GACTTTGGGCAAAGGCTTCAGGGCCTATTCTCAAGTCCCAGTAGTCCTCCCCAATAGTCCTCCTACATCTCCACATGTCACCACTTCGACACTAACACCCACTATCCATTCTGAATACATGCAAGGGCTGTCTCATACAGGACTGGTGTACTGGTATTAGCGGGGGTATTTTTATGACATGTCGGCAGGTCATCTGGTAGTTCAGAAAAGTCTGCTTTTTAAGTTCAAATCCTTAAACAATTCCCTGCCCCAGCCGGGATTCGAACTTGCGTCTATTAGGACTGACCGTTTAACAGACTTATCGTTTCCTTTAGACAGAATGGCATGGGAAGTCTTAATTATAAGATCAGTCTCTGTAACCATCATTCCTATGGAACATTAGAAAATGAAGGCAAAGAAACATACTTTTGACAGTACACATGCATTGATACTGTGACGTGAGCAATTCTCCGAACCCTCCTACCCCTGGCCACCCTCCCTCCCACTCACAATTTCCAGAGAAGTGTGGTCTGGCTGCTGCTTAGTGACTATTCGTTGACCACCAATGCTCCAAACAGTGGTTAATGCGGAACTTTCCCTGACTGTACCTGGCTTTTAGAGAAACAATGGCGTAGCCAGAGGAATGGCATTGGCATTGACTAGTTACCCTGAAATATTTGTTATCCCTAGCCACCCCAGTGCCCACACAAATTTTGAGGGGAGACCCCTTTACAGTTTCCTTTGAACCCCCCCCTCCCCAGAATTTGGCTCGGTTATCTTTTTTATATATCCTAGCAACGTCTCTGCGGAAAACTGCATGTGATAAACTCCACAACGATTTAAAATTCTGCCAAGATATAGCAGTAAAATTTTTAGCAATGGTTAGGCACCACTCGTCATCAGCAATGGAATAACAAGACTGTAAATCACAGATGACTGTTGTAAGTTTTACAATTCCATCAGAAACAATTTATACAGAAATCCAAGCTGTATGTGGAGTTTTCATTCACGACTAGCCATTTTCCATCACAGGTACTGTCGCTTATATATGGCAGCGGATTTTGTGAACCTTATTAGTTGCCCCATGCCCAAGTAGTATATATTTTCGTCACTAATATTTGGTAAAGGAATGATCTCATTTTTTCTTTATAAGACAGAGACATGGGTAGGGCATGATAACCTGACCTACAGATTTTTAGAAGACTTGAGTGAGGTGTAAAGAGAATACAAATCAACACCGTGTTTTGTGCAGGTAGGGTGGGGAACTACTAAGACGTTAGCGGTTCTGGCCAACACAATAAAGCCTTATACTGTATATGCTGAGCATGAATAATGATTTATCCTCCTTATGCCAATGTTTACATGAAATAATTATTGAAGATATGTACTGTAGATTATAATTTATATAAGCAAAGCAAATGTATTAATGCATATTTCATAGACTTCCATGGTATGTTTCCTGCCAGCCCACCAATCAGGAACCATACAGCAGTATATCCAGATTATGTTGTACAAGTTGGAAATCCATAGATTTTACAGAAGTGAGACTGCTTTACTTCTTTAAAAGCTGGTTGAATGGTGGCATCCATTGCAGCACCAAGACATGAGGGATGCAGTAATACTCCATTTTTTCAAAAATTTCTTTCCACACTAATTATCCAGCCATGAACAGCAAAGCATGTTAGGAAATACTGGTTATCAGATGCATATACTGTCACAGTTTTCATTCAGTTTCTATATCTGGCTATAATTTTTCCCTATTACTACTGTCGCCTTCCCTGTCTTAGTTATTACTAGTAAATTTTCACTAGCTCAGTAATTATACTTCTGTAATAGCACATTCTTGATTATTACCTTTCCTTTCAAACGGTGTACGACGATTTTTTTAAGTTATTTGGTCTAGAATTTATTTTTCTTTCCTAGTCTGCTAGATAAGTCTAGCCTCTTTTCCCAGAAATAATTTCACCTCTACAGTACTTTCATCCAATTCAGTTTTATACATTTTCAGACTGCTTACTGTACTGTTTTCCAAGATTTCTCCTAAACTGTTCATATACTAGATGTTGATCTCCATCAATAAATATTTATCTTATTTTTTCCCGTTTGTCATAGTCACGGTTTAACTGCCCCATTCATGCTTTTGTATAACCTTCCACCCAAACCAATATTCCTTGTCTTTCCTACATGCATCTACCCCTCCATTACAGTAATTGTCATTCCCCCCTTGTGGCGGGGGGAACACAGTCTGGCCGCACTATGGGGTGGTTCTACCACTCTGCGGCCAGGTTGTGTTAGGAAGAATTCTGCCACAATATTTCCTGCGTGTCGTAAAAGGCGACTAAAAGGGACGGGGTGAGGAGACTAGGGACCCCCTCCTCTGAATGTTTAGTTCTTGCAGTGAGACAGGGCATAGAAAGGCAAAGGGGATTGAGCTATCCCCGTACCTTGAAGATTGGGTCTATGAATGTGCTTGGATGTAGTACGATTGAGGCTAAAAGGGAGGAGACTGGGAGAATGTTTATGAGAAGAAAATTGGATGTGTTAGCTTTGAGTGAAACAAAGATGAAAGGAAAAGGTGATTCTAAGTTTGGAAGTGTGACTGGAAGGATGTAAGGTGTTGACTGAGGAAGAGCAAGGGAAGAAGTGGCCTTATTAGTGAGCCCGGAAGTGCAGCAGTTTGTGATTGAATAGGTGCCATCGAGACTGATGTGGGTGAATGCGAAATTTAGACGTGATCTGTGGGTAATTGTGAGTGCATATGAGCCTGGTAATGAAAGGGATGAAGAGAGAGGAAGTCTTTCTGGAATGATGCTGATGAGTGTCTGCATAGTTTCGGAGCAAATGTGAGTGTGGAAATGATGGGAGACTTGAATGGAAAATGTAGTAGTTGAAGGTGTAGTTGGAATGCATGGGGTGCCTGGAAGAAATGATAATGGGAAAAGAATAACAGGGATGTGTGTTGAGCGAGAGATGGTGATTGGAAATACCTTGTTTGAGAAGAAGGATATTTATAAGTATACATAGGTAAGGCAGGAGGGTGGAAGGCTTGTTCACAGAGCACTGATGGACTATGTGGTTGTGTCCAGGAATATAAGAGGAAGATTGTTGAATGTGAGAGTTTTGAGAGGGGAGGTTGGAGGTATGTCTGACCACTACCTGGTGGAGGGATAGTTGGGAGTAGGTATGAGGTGGCTGAGAAATAGGAGAGTTGGGTGTGGCAGGGAGGTGTTGAAACTGAGTGAGTTGGATAAAAGAGAGAAAATGATAGAGTATCGGAAGAAGTTGAACGAGGAGAACGCAAGGAAAGATAAGGAAAGTGGTGGTCCGGAGGAGGAATGGCAGTTGTTTAAGAGTGCTGTGGTGGGTATGCACAAGAGGTATGTGGTGTGAGACGAGTGAGTGGTGGTGTAAGAAAGGGAAGTGAATAGTGATGTGAGGAAGTAAGTATGACTGTAGCTGAGAAGAGACGTGCATATGAAGTGTGGCTGCAGAGGAAGAACGATGTGTCATATAAGAGGTATATGGAAAAAAGGAATAGGGTGAAAAAGGTCGTACATTATGTTAAAGTGGCAGCAGATGAGAGGTGGGGTAGGCAGCTGACTGAGAATATTCAACAGAATAAGGAAATGTTTTGGAAGGGGGTGAAGAGGGTTCAAGGAGGAGAGTCAGGGAAGGAAGAGTGAGTAAAACAGAGGATGGAAGGATGTTAATTGAGATGGAGAAAGTAAGGAAGAGGTGAGAAGAGTATTTTGAAATATTGTTAAATGTAGAGGAGGAAAGGGAGGCTGAAACTGTGGCAGATGGAAAGGTGCAAGGAATAAATGTGTTGGGAGAGTTGAGTGATTGTTTGATCATGATGGAGGAGGCAGTAAAGAAGATAAAAGCTGGGAAAGCTGCAAGTATGGATGGGTGTGCTGTGGAATGTCTGAAAGGTGATGGAGCGACTGTTGTCAAGTTGTTAGTATGATTGCTGAATGTGTGTTTTGTGAGCGTTATGTTGCCGATTGCGTGACCTAGTGCATGTGTGGTTCCGTTGTAAGGGTGATAAGTATGAATGTACTAGTTCTAGGGGTATAAGGCTGTTGAGTGTTGTAGGTAAGGTGTATGGTAGTGTTAAGAGAGTTAGAAAGGGTACAGAGGGAGTGAATGGTAATGAGCAGTGCGGCTTTAGGAGAGGGTGGGGTTGTGTGGATCAGGTGTTTGCTGTGAGACAGGTGTGTGAAAAGTATTAAGTGAAAGGTAAGGCGTTAATGGATTTAGAGAAAGCGTATGATAGAATTAATAGGGAGGCTTTGTGGATTGTTTTGAAATTGTATGGACTAGGTGATAGGTTGTTAAATGGAATGAAAAGTATTTATGTAAATAGTAGAGCGTGTGCAAGAGTGGGAAATACCGTGAGTGATTGGTTTGACGTGAGAGTGGGGATGAAGCAGGGATGTGTGATGTCACCTTTTTTGTTTAATATTTATATGGATGGTTTTGTAAGAGAAGTGAATGCGAGAGTGTTAGGTGGAGCTTTGAGTCTGGTGAATGCTGGTGGTAGAGAGTGGAATCTGAATCAGTTGCAGTTTGCGGATGATACTGCCTTGGTGGTTGATTCGAAGGAGAGATTGAAACAGTTGGTAGAGGAGTTTGGAAGGGTGTGTGAAAGAGGGAAACTGAAAATAAATTAGAATGAGTGTAAAGTGATCAAGTGTAAGAGGTTGGTAGATAGTACGAGGATGAATGTAGTTTTGAATGGTGAGTTCCTTGAGGAGGTAGTGCTTTAAGTATTTAGGGTCACATGTTCCTGTGGATGGAAGAATAGATGTAGAAGTGAAGTTTTGAATGAATGAAGTAGGAAAGGTCCTGGGAGGAATGAAAAAAGTGTTTAGATGTCGTTTGCTTAGAATGGTTGTAAAGAGAAGGCTCTATGAGGATGTAGTGGTACCGACTGCATTATACGAGTATGAGGCTGAAATATGGAATATGGGTGTAGCAGTGTCACGAATTTTCTACATCGTAGAATTATATGACGTAAATTGTGACATCGAGTGATTTTGCGGGAGCAACGAATGATTCTGAAATGCACGAGATTTTGCTCATTCTCTCAATTGTCCACTCACGTACTTATATTCACATCAAGTTGTCAAAACTTTCGTCATTCTTTCGCGAGTGATTGTTTTTATGTGCAGACGGTGCATTCCTCTGAGCAATAATTTCTGAATTATCGCTTCCGCCTCCCTGGTCGTTACCGGACACACCCTTTCACACGCCCTTGCATCAGACACTCAAAACCATACCCAGTCTGTCTCTAGCCACGGAGCGTGCGGGTTATGCTTTACGAAAGCTCGAGTGATCACTTTTCTTAGCGATTTCAGATCTCAGCTTGTATTGGCGTGAATTCCCGAAGCTTCCACCAGCTTGGTGATCGACAGCAGCACGGTCTCACCTATACCGATCAGTATTTTCTTTTGTTTTCCTAGGCTTAAGTTTTGGGTTATTTAGCTATTTGTCTGAGTGTTTGAGTGAGTGCGTTTCCCTTTCTTGATTTGAATTGGAGTCATGTAACGTAAATTGATTTTCTTGTATTCAATAAATTTACAGTTCGTTTTCTTGAGCTTTGTTAAATGTAACAGTCGTGTTTAATTTCCCCACATATTTAGTACACTTTTGCTACTTCACGTTAGCACAACTCTTTATATTAATCACGACTGGTACTTAGGCCAGCTTTTGGCATTAATCCTTAAATCCGTTGTGCTAGCTAGGAGTTTGGCTCAGCCATGATCCTGATTATTATTATTATTATTATTTGAATGTTAAGGGGAGAAACTAACTTTCTCAGAGGCCAACGGTAAAATATTACAGCCTACTTGAGCGTCTAGTCTCTGCTGTGTACCGTTGAGAAAGTCTATAAATTCTCGACTCTAGAGAATTGGCGAAGTAAGCCAGCATAAAAGTGAAATCACTACTTGATTTCACGAGTCTATTCTCTCGTAATGAATGACTCGATAGTCATTCCTAGCACACATAGCTATACATTGTAAACTCCAATTATACAATATTACATTTTTTCCTGAATTATATTTTCCCCCTGACACAGAGAGGAAGAGTTTGAATGTAATGGAGATGAAGTGCCTGAAAAGTATGTGTTGAGTAACGCGTATGGATCGAGTGAGAAATGAAGTTCAAAGGAAGACTACGAATAACATGGATGGACAGTGTGACAAGAGCGTTAGATGTGAGAGGGATGTCTGTCGAACAAAGAAGAGTGGCTGTGCATGATAGGGATGACTGGAGAGAAATAGTGAATGAGTAAATGGAAACGTGTCCCCTGGCCTGATCAACTGATCAGGTCATGTGCAAGTAAGGGGATGGGTCCATTATGATGTAGCGAGGGTAAACCAGCTCTGCTGGGTCCTGCCTTGGGTGTCGCTGATTGCACTGCACAGTTGACCCTCTTGCAGTGTGGTGTATCGATGACCTGTCCCTTCTCCCCTTGGGGCTAAGATACTAGTATATGTGTGTGTGTATGTGTGTGTGTGTGTGGATGAGTAATTGGAAATGTGTCGTCCTACCCACCGTTTTTTGGGGGAAGCAGCCTAGGTATATAGAAAGATAGATAGGCTATACATGGTACAGGCCATTTCCTTGGCTTGTAGCTATTTACAGGTACAAAAAGCTCTTCGGAAAGGAAGATGCATGAGGGTGTTATGGTGCTATGCTTTTTGTGAACCTCATGAAGTAATCGGCTGGTGCATCGTTTTACTCATAAATTTTGTATAAAGCCAACACACCCATGCCCAAATCTAACTTTATCTATCCATTGCCAGATGCCTTAATCCCATAAGGGCCACTAATAAATCACCTCCATGTCGCCCTGTCCCCCATCATTTCATTGCCCTGCTCCCAGCTCTCATGTACACTACCTCTCCACTCCATCCCTCCATCTCATGCTTGGCCTCCCTCTCCCTCTCCACCTCCTCCACCTCACTCATATACTCTCTCGTCGTCAGTTTCTCGCTCTCCATCCTCTTCACACGGCCAAACCACCTCAGTGTGTTTCTCCTAACGCTTCCTATCACATCCACATCCACACCACAACGCTCCTTCACTTCCTCATTTGTCAGTCTCTCCATGCGACTCCACATGCTCCTCTCGAATAACTCATTTCCATTGCTCTCACTCTTGAATTCTGTCCTCCAACAAGGTCCAAGCGTCACGTCCATATGTTAGAGTTGGTATCACAATACTGTCATGCAATAACTTATTCACTTCCATGCTCACTTCCCTGTTTCTTGTCACTGCTTTCAAGGAACCAGCAATCTTTCTTCCTTGTTGTACCCTATTAAGCACTTCACCCTCTAAACTTCCATCCTTACTCATCACACTACCCAAGCACTTAAACGCACTCACATTTTCCATTTCCTCCTCATCCAACCTCACTGTACATTCACTGACTTCACTTCTCTCGAAGACCACAACTTTATTCTTCCCTACATTCACCTTTAGAATCCGTTTCTTACACACTCTTCCAAACTCATTCACCAAGCCTTCCAGCTCCCTTCGTCTTCATTTAACAACACAGTATCATCTGCAAACAAAAGTACAGGGAGTTTCCAAATGCTGCTCCCTCTCAATAGGGCCGCTCCAACATCCATTACCCTACCTTATATCTCATTGATAACTCCATCCATATATAGATTAAACAACCATGGAGACATGACACATCCCTGTTTCAGTCCAACCTTCAAATAGAAAACATTCACTCAATTCACTATCCACACGCACTGCAGCCTTAGCACCCTCATGCATACTCTTCACGGCATTCAACAATTTCCTATTTACTCCATATATTCTTAATACTCTCCACAATCCTTGTCTATCCACACTGTCATAAGCTCTCTCCAAATCCATGAAGGCCGCATACAACTTCTTTTCCACTAAAGAAACTTTTCCACTAAAGACCTAAGAATGAACATCTAATCTACAGAACCTTTTCGCTTCCTAAAACCTCTTTGCTCTTCTCCAACTAATTCCCCTGTTATTGCCCTAACTGTGTCAATAACTATCCTACCACTAATTCCCCTGTTACTGCCCTAACTCTGTCAATAACTATCCTACCATATACTTTTCCAAATACACTAAGAAGACAATTGCCCGTATGATTACCACACATTTCTTTTACCCCTTTTCTTCTGTGCAGGGGAATAATTATACCTGGCTTCGAATCCTCCGGGACTCTACCTTCCTCCCAGGCCAATCTGCTTATCTTCCACATCCATTCTACTACTATCTATCCTCCATGCTTCAGCATTTCACCACACCCTTCATCATTTCCTGGGGTTTTCCCATTTTGACTTTCTTCATTGTTTCCACAACTTCCGTCCTGCTGATTTCTTCCTCACTTCTCACATCCCTCCGTCTCCCAGCCATTCCCCAGGTACTTGTACTCGCTTTACTTTCATTCTCTATGTTCAACAATTCCTTCAAGTGTTCTCTCCATCTGCTCACTTTTTCTCCCTTCTCCACTAATAATCTACCATTTTTGTCTTCCACTCTCCGACTAACTACTTTGACACATTTTCTAACTCTCTCTACTCCTTTCCAGAACAGTTTCATACATTCCCTCCACTTTACACTCAAATTCCTTCCAGTTTCCTCATCCACCCTCTTCTTACTCTCTCTTAGTAATCTTTTCACCTCTCTCTTCCTCTCTGCACATAATTCTCTCTTCCATCTCTTAACATCTTCCACACCCCTGTTTCTCATCCACTCATTATATGCTTTTTTCTTTTGTACCACAGTCTGTCTCACCTCTTCAGTCCACCATGTTGTTCCTTGCACCCCCTTTCGTCTTCTCTTCACCCCACACACCACCTTACATGCTGCACAGATTTCTTCTGTGAATATCTTGCACACACCTTCCACATCCCCATCTGCTCCAGTCCTATTTACCCAATTCCTCCTCCACTTCTCTCTAATATTCTGCTTTTTTTCCATTCCCCGGTTAACCTTTCCACCCTCCTTGTATGAACTACTTCCTCCTGTCCTTTCCTTTTTCTGTTCCTCCTTTTCATTTGAATCTTGATTCTCATCACCACCAAGTGGTGGTTAGAAAGTCCACTTCCCAACCTCTATGTGCTCTTGCATCCATTACACACCTCATCCTATCATCAACACACACATAGTCATTGCCTTCCGTTCATTCAGTTCACCACCCACCCTTCTCATCACTCGCCACGTATGCCTGTGGTTCATTTTGTGTCTGAAGAGGGTATTAGCTATCACCAACCCCCTCCCGGCACAAATGTCCACCAGAGCACCGCCATTCTCATCCACCTTTGCAGGCACACCCGACTCACTATTCAATCCACCCTCATAGTCTTTACTTTTTCATTCATATCTCCAATAAAAAACTCTCTCTCATTCCTTTCAAACTTTTCCATGCGCGCTTCCACATTTGTCCAGAACTCTTCTTTCACTCTGCTTGCACGATGTTGCACGCATACTCACAGAAAATCGCTGTCACGGTTTTCCTACATCATGAAATTGTGTATTGTAAATCGTGACATTGACTGATGTTGCGGGTACGATTGAACAATTCTGAAATCCATAGAACTTCGCTCATTCTCTTAACCGTCCGCTTCTGTACTTATATTTGCATCAAGTTGTCAAAACTTCCGTCATTCTCTCGCGAGTGACTGTCTTTATGTACAGACAGTGCATTCCTCTGAGCGACAATTTCTGAATTGTCGTTTCTTTACACTTGCCTCGCTGGCCGTTAGTTGGCCACGCCTCTTTCACACGCCTCTGTATTCGACACTCGAACACAAGTCAGTCGTCAATGGATAGTCACAGAGAGAGTAGTGCGATACCCAATGCAGATAGATTTCTTCTAGTGATCTCGGAATATCCTGCAGTATCGGCGTTTTACCGAATCTCCCACCAACCTGGTGATCGACTATAGCAGCGACGGTCTCATCTCCACTGACCAGTATTTCTTTTGTTTTTCCTAAGCTTAAGGCTATTTAGATATTCAGTTTAGTGCTTTATTTAGCTATTTGTTTGAGTGCTTGAGTGAGTGCATTTCCCTTTCTTTGATTTTGAATAGATTCATGTAACGTAAATTTATTTTCATGTAATTAATAAATTTACAGTTCGTTTTCTTGAGCTTTGTTAAATGTAACAGTCGTGTTTGATTTCCCGACATATTTAGTGCACTTTTGCTACTCCAAGTTAGCACAACTTATATTAATCACGACTGGTACTTAGGCCAGCTCTTCATATTAATTCTTAAATCCGTTGTGCCAGCTAGGAGTTCGGCTCAGCCAAGATCCTGTTTATTATTATTATTATTATTATTTTTTGAATGTTAAGGGGTGAACTAACTTTCTCAGAGGCCAACAGTACAGTAATACAGCCTTCTTGAGCGTTTAGTCTCTGCTGTGTACTGTTGAGAAAGTTTATAAATTCTCGACTCCAGAGAATTGGCGAAGCCAGCATAAAAGTGAAATAGCCACTTGATTTCACGAGTCGATTCTCACGTGATAATAGACTCGATAGGTATTCCTAGTGTCCATAGACACATTCTCATTTTCCTCCTGACAATCTCCCACATTTGTAGTCCACCTTTCAATCTTACCCACACAATCCTTGAGGTAACTGATTCATACTCTCTTATATTCTCCTTCCATCTCTTGCACACAACAATACACACTCCTTCTTTTGCCCTCTCATTCTCACCTACCCCTGCGCATATACCCCATACATACTTCCTTCCTCTCACACTCTCATCTCACCATTTAGTTTTTAGTCAGTCCACATAAATGCACTTTTGCACCCTCAGGCACCTGGACAATCTCTCTCTCTTTCATCTCATCATTTTCACCTCATCATTTTCACCCCTTACATTCCATGTTGCAATCCATACCATGTCCTTTGTTCGGTTCTTAGTCGTCACCTGTTGGTCAGCCCTGGTCTGAGGCTTCTTGTTCGTATTTTTAATTACTTGTTTTCCGTGGAGGGGCACTAACCCTCCGCCAACCCAATTGTTGTCACGTAGGGAACACGTGTTTATTGGTTATACGGTTACCATCCAGCTTTGTAAAATAATGATTTCCTGGTTTGATTGAAATAGGTAAAAATTTTAACCAGCATCCTAACCAACCATTTCACTCTTACCTATGGTAACTTGACCTAACTTTACCTTACATATATCGGCTTATAAATTTATTTTGGTGCAAAAGCGAACTACATATTTCAACAAAGAACTTAAAGGATTGCATTTATTTGTTGGTACTGATGACAAAATTATGTACTCATTTTTTATCCCTTACTGTAACTAAACAATACAGTAGATGGGAACACGAAAGCTGGTGAAAATTTCAAACTTAACTAACCATTTACCAACACTGACCTAACTCAGATATCTGTAATTTTTGC
>JAGKTI010003337.1:0-27036 GCA_018397915.1 Birgus latro
CGGTACTGACAGTTGTCGTACCAGGTACGGGGCAGAGTTGGCCATTGTCCGCTCCCCAGCTGTCTCCCCGCCACAGGGCCCCGACACGGACGCGTGTCGGCCCGTCTCCTGTAGGCGTTCCCCCAAGAGCGGCACCGCGGTACCGGCCACGAGCCGTACCGGGCATGAGGCAGGATTGGCCATAGTCCGTCCCTCAGCTGCTAGTGATAGAAGCTCATTGATACAGACCACAACCGTCCCAGAGCTCACCTCCTCGGCGTTAGCCACGAGCCACGTCCGGCCCAACATAGTGCAGGCCACAAGCCGCCAGGGAAAGAGGCCCAACACAGTGCAGGCCACAAGCCGCCAGGTAACCAGGTCTAACACAGAGCAGGCCACGAGTCGCCAGGGAAGTAGACCCGACACAGTGCAGGCCACAAGCCGCCAGGAAACCATCTCCCCCTGTGCCCTCTCGACGCTAGCCACGAGCCACATCAGACCAAACACCGTGCAGGCCACAAGCCGCCAGGAGATCAGGTCTAACACAGTGCAGGCCACAAGCCGCCAGGAAACTGTCTCTCCCTGTGCCCTCTCGGCGTTGGCCACGAGTCACGCCAGGCCAAATACAGTGCAGGCCACAAGCCGCCAAGAAACTAGACCTAGTGCATTGCAGGCCACAAGCCGCCAGGCAGCTATCCCTACGGCCCCGTAGGCGTTGGCCACGAGTCACGCTTGGGCCAGTACAGAGCAGGCCACAAGCCGCCAGGAAACTGTCTCTCCCTGTGCCCTCTCGGCGTTGGCCACGAGTCACGCCAGGCCAAATACAGTGCAGGCCACAAGCCGCCAAGAAACCAGACCTAGTGCAGTGCAGGCCACAAGCCGCCAAGAAACCATACCTAGTGCAGTGCAGGCCACAAGCCGCCAAGAAACCAGACCTAGTGCAGTGCAGGCAGCTATCCCTACGGCCCCGCAGGCGTTGGCCACGAGTCACACTTGGCCCAGTACAGAGCAGGCCACAAGCCGCCAGGAGAACAGGCCCAGTACTGAGCAGGCCACGAGCCGCCAGGAGAACAGGCCCAGTACAGAGCAGGCCACGAGTCGCCAGGAGACTGCCCTCCCCGTAACCCACCAGGCTTTGGCCACGAGTCACGTCGGGTCCGGAGTAGAGCTGGCCATAGTCCGCTCCCCTCCTACGGGAGCACCAGCCGTCGGAGAAGGCCCCACACCCGAGACGTGGCAGAGTCTCACCCAGGACCTTGGTTCCCTGCGATTCCACCCGGGTGACCAGCTGCCGGACCAGAGCCCCCGTAGACCTCGAAGCCGCCGCCGAGCCCCATCCACCACTCCCCCAGGCCGAGCTTCCCGTGAGGCCTCCCTGACGGCGACGCCGCCCTTGAGCCGTTGCCGCAGCCCAGCCGCCCCGGGTTCCAGTTCCCTGGGTCTCCTGCAGCCCCCAGAGTTGCCCCGCACACCAGGGTGCGACCTACCGGTGGGCGAGGTCTCCCGACGACGCTCCCAGATCCGACGTCAGGCCCAGCTCCTAGCCCTCTTCGGGCCGAGCCCTTAGCCCCACAGCCACGTGTGGGACCCTGCCCAGGAGCACGCCACTCCGCCCCTGTTCCCTCCTGACAGAGGAATCACCCTGGGCTCATCGGTGTCGCCCAAGTGAGTGGACTATCGATATATATGTGTGTGTACCCTTAAGCTCAGTTCTAGTGTGCATCTACAGGATCTTACGAGTGATTCCCTACCGTGTATCCCCAAGTGAATTGACCAGGAACCCCGAATAAGATTGGACGTGCCCGTAGATAGAACGAGGCCGGACCTATATTGAAAGGTAGAGTCCTGTTGCCCTAGACCGTCTCAGTGACAACCTAGACCTCCCCCCTGTGTATCCTTGTGTCTTGTGCGGGCGTTTACGCTCCCCCTCCCCTGTGTTCAGTTAAACCTGCATCAGCCCCTTGCCTTAGCCGCGTGACCAACCCGGGCATACAGAGTACCACAGTCCCCCCTCTGTTAAATACCTCTACGTGCGACCCTGCCTGTGATAGACGCCCGGCCGCCAGTTACCTGAGTCACAGGTGTAAAGTAAGATATACATGTATACAGTGCCGTCCAGTGCTATACGGGTTTTAGAGATTGTGTCAAAGCTGTTCCTGTGTCCGAAGATATAATTGTGTTGTATGTCACACGAGTGTCGGGTGAATAGTACTATACTTAACCACAAAAGGTAAAGTGACAGATAGCAATTGTGTACAGTGTTCACTTGCCCCTCCGGCAATCCTTTGTAATACCTATGATGTATATTGTCCTGTGTCTTATGTGTAGAATACATGCGTAATATCCACTGCCTTGTTTTTGTGTCCGGTCCTGCTCTTAGGAGTTACCTCCCGGTCTAGAATAGGGACCCGCTTTTAGCCTGCGTATTTGAGGGCGAGAAACCGTCCCACAAATACGTAGCATAACATATTCAGTAATATCAAGAAGTTGTAATAAGCTCATGATTGGAAAAGTTTATTGGAAAAGTGTAGCATTACCATCTATAATGTATGGAGCATGTGTGGTGGATTCTAAAAAGATATAGATAAGCTTCAAGTTATAGAAAATTCAGTATATCGAGTAATACTAGGTGCAGCGAAACATACTCCAATTAGTGGGCTTAGAGGAGAAGTTGGAGCCTCATTAATGGAGACAAAAGTAAAAAGGTCTAAGCTACTGTATTTGCAAAATACCATAAAGGAGGGAAATAACAGATTAATCTATGAAATTGTTGAAGGGTTAAAGGAAATGAAAACAAGTAAGTGGTTGAAAGAATGAAATAATGGCCTAAAAGAATTAAAATTTAGTATGGAAAGGCTGAAGACAATCTCAAAGAAGGAATTAATAGAAAAGATATATGAAATGGATACGAAGAAGTGGAGAAGTGAAATGGAAAATAAGAGGACAATGAGAATTTATAAGAAATGGAAAAGGGAGATAGGAGGAAATGAAGAAATATACGATAACACACCTGCTTCTGTAACACTGTTTAAATGTAGAACAGATACTTTGGATCTGGGAGAAAGGAGAGGATTGAATAGAAGTGATAGCGAAGCAAAATGTGTGATGTGTGGGAAAGATAGAGAAAACCTAGAACATTTTATATTAGACTGCGAGGAATACACTGAAGAAAGGAGAAAGATATATGCATTACAACAACCATATATTGAAAATAAAGAACATATTATCAGACAGATTCTGTTTCAAGAAAACAAATTAGAGGCAATAAAGAAATACCTAAATGACTGTTGGATAAAAAGGCATTAGAAAATCAAGGAGCTCAACAACCAAGAAGAAAATTAATAAAAGAGGGGCCGTTGTAAAGGCTGTCCCTCGAACACCATCGCATCGCATCACATCACATGCAGACGATAAATTTTGCTGCCAACGCCGCTGTAGTGTCCAATCGGACCCTAAAAATCTTGATTCATTGCGTTCATTGCGCCCGCCTAGGCGCCTACATTCCTTACGCAGCACAATCAACTCAGAGGTCCCAGTTAGGATTTATAGGTTTCCTATCATCTGTATTTAGTCATTCATTGGTGCCGAGTGTATATACAACACATGAATCCCACTCGCAGCCCATCTCCCGTCGTGTGAGGACTTTCACCCAACCCGCGGCGGGACCAGTTCTCCGGCAGCTCTCCACCAGCCGAGGGGGTTTGGTCTGGTCTATCCACCCTGAGGATGTGGCCTTGATCCAGCCGACCTGGAGGTCGAGACCGACTATTCTCCCTCCACCCGGATCGGGGCTTTTCCCTCGCCGTCGACCGTGACTGGGCCATCCCTCTTGGCTTTCCGTCCGCTGCTGGGGAGCTGGGCGAGTCCTTAGCCCTACACCATCCAGGGCAAGGGGGTTGAGGGCAGCGTCGGGGCGGGTTCATCGATCTGCAGCTGTCGGCGCCTCCTCGATCGGCGCCACGTCGTCCATCCTGCTGCCCGTCTCGCCCTGCCCTCCTTGATTTTCGACCTGTGCAGCCGGCCACACCATCTTCCGCCAACCCTCGTCTTCTCCCCTGCTTTTCCCGCCAAGCCTCGTCCGAACATCTGTCTGCTGGAGCCCCGCTTTTCTACGTTTTTCTGCCAGCGCGCTTGCGCGCCCTCTGACGGGCTCTTTGTTTGTCCGTGTCCCCACCTGTTGGGGCAAATATTCACACACACAACACATGAATCAATTTTTATACCTTCAAGTCTCAAAAATTGTTCGGAAAAGTGCACATATACTATTTTTTAATGATGTGAGCTTTTCTAAGGCAGTAAATACGTCCACTAAATGTTGAAATCTCCCAGTGTCTGAATATTAGGTAGGATTTGCACCTATTTAGGACCCTATTCACACCAATACGGGACACAAAGCATGAAATAAATGAAAAGGAACCAGTTAATGAGGAATTACAGGTGAGTATGGAAAATATTTAGCAGTTGACAGCCTAGTGAAACTCCCAACTGGACATAAACATCACCTTTTGCAGACCCTATACACACACCAATAAGGGACACAAAACATGAAATAAATGAAGTGGAACCAAAGAAAGAGGAATTTGAGGTGAGTATGGAAAATATTTAGCAGTATCTGTGGTACTTACAACACGTCCATCCGTTACAGAGATAAAGCCGCCGCCAGTGTTGTGCTTCACTTAATCCTTTGCACTCTGATTTCCAGTTTCTTAACACTGCACAACACTGTAAATTCCCATGTGGTCTAGTGGTGAGGTATTGCAGTTTATTCACAAAAATGGACATGTATGGCAACCATTGCAAGGAGCACCCACTCCTGATGGTAGTTAGGCAGTAACTGGGGAGAGGAGGGAAGCAGGGAACCACTATGTGCCAAAACACAGCTGATTGGCACCATGCGACAAGTTCAAAGTTATGGTTCAAAAAATGTCGGCTTTTAAAAGGATTTTTTGCATTTTTTAGGCATTTTTGGGTTCTGAAGGCCCCAGCCCAAAATGTCCGGGACTTCGGATGTTCAGGACCTGGGCATTCGGGACTTGGGCGTTCGGGTCTTTCAGGGATTACTGTATTTGGAAATACACCCTACTAACGGACACTGAAATTAATATGCTTATTGTTGAATTTAAGTGAAGCTAAGTATTTTGTCTTATATAAGCAATTGTTGCAAATGCTTTTCTTCATACATAAAAAAAGGTGGGGTGGGGGGAGTCTCCAGTTCCTGTCTCTATCTTTCTTTGCATCTAACTTAACCTAATTTAATCTAGTCTGGACTTAGATTCGATATCAGTTGGAGCTACAAGCAGAACAACCTCTACTCCCATTCCTTATCTACTTAACACAAAAAAAATGCATTTGCGACAGATGTATGTAGAAGAAAAATTTATTAAAATTGCATAAACTAAATAACAAACACACGAATTTCATTCTACGTTAGTTGGGTGTTCTAAAAGTGCAATTGTCTATCTATCTATCTATTGCCAGACACCATAATCCTGGAAGGGGTGGCCATTTGACTTTGAGTTATTTATTTTACGGGAAGGGGCATTAACCTTCCACCAACCCACTTGTTGACACGTAGGGAGCACGTATGGTTTGGTTATATGGTTACCACCCAGCGTCGTAAATAGTTTCTTGGCTTACAGGAAATCATTTGGCTCGTTAGTTGGGTGTTCTAAAAGTGCAATTGTGACAGATGTTTATAGAAGAAAAAATGATTAAAATTGCATAAACTGAATGACGAACATACAATGTCTCTCTACATTAGTTGGGTGTAATTCCAAAATTATGCCGCATTTGTACTGTACACACAGGTAAATGGAGGTATGTTCTTTTATGTTGTATTCTGTTTTACTTTGCTTTCTTTATAGTAGATATGCATTATTATAGGTCATGTTATTATTGTTGTGTGTGTGTTACCTTTATTCTTGTTTAAAATTGCCTCACATAGCATTGTAGATGTTATGACCCAACCAGACCCTCTTTTTCCCAAAGGTTGTGTACCTTTTTACACAAAACTTCACTTAATGAGCTCGTTTTTCAAAGTACATATGCTAAACAGATCTCCCTGTATAAATGTGTAGCCACATATCAACCATTCTCTGAACGCTGAACTACTGTAATATATGAATGTTCATCCAAGTAATTATTTGATGTTGAAACCTGGATAAAATTAGTTTCAAACCAAAACACAATTACGAGATTTTGAACCGTTTTTTCGGTATTTTAGACAATTCTAAGACACTTTTCTTGTATGGCACTTTTGTTGCAAATTATTTTTATTTTACTCATGGAGATAACCTAAACTAACCAAACCTTCAAGAGTAAAATAGAAATAATTTGCAATGAAACTGCCATTGTAAAAAAGCGTCATAGAATTGTCAAAAATACCCCCCCCCCAAAAAAAAGCAAAATTCGTAATTGTTTTTGGCTGAAATGGTAATAGAACCAAAACTTGTACTCTGCTGCACTACAGTAGATATTCATTGCAAGCAAGCAAAATGATATTGTATTACAGTGTACTGATTAGATTTTTGGAAACTTTGTGCAAGAAATAAAATAGACATTAGTTTAATCTCTTAGGGCAAAGAATTTCTCATTTTTACCATACAGTAATCCCCCAATTATCCAACATAATAGAGCCAAATGCATGTCTGGAAAGTGGATCCATCTGCATAATGGATGTCTCCCCAGAGCCCCCATCATACATAACCTAACTTTGAAAGCCATTGAAGAATGCCACTGTGCACATTATGGAACACTTGTTCCTGTTGTTTTACACTACTCTGTCTGGTCAAGCAGACCTCTGAACCACAGCCAAGAAATTACCATGGTTAAGCAGACTTTTAAGATGCAGGAAGTCGACCATCCCGCATCAATCTAATGCAGGATCTCTCGCTTCTCCACAGTCATCAGTACCCCCTTCCTTTTCTGTGGTGGAGGGGTCATCATCACACTCTAGAAGGAGGTATGCAAGGAATAGAAAGGCCTGAAGCTGTTAGGGAACAACCATGAAAGCCACCACATGCACTGCCATAACAACCATACAAGAGGAGCTGCTCACTACATGGTCGATGTGCAGGAACTGGGAACAGCCAAGGGGGTCTCTAGTGGATGCTGGGTGAACTACCGAGCCTGACCGCACAACATCACACGGCTGTTCCCACCCAGGTGGGCGAAAAATGTTTGTGTGCCATAATTTCTACCTGGATGCAAGCATTTGGTCTGGATAAAATGGAAAAATGTACATATAATGGTTTAATACAGCCAGATCACAGCATCTGGGTAATCGATCGTTCAAATAATGGATGTCTGGATAAATGAGGGATTACTGTATTTCATTCTTCCTTTTATTAGAAAATTCTCGCATCAGCCTAGGAGAGCCGACTAGTAACAAATGATTTGACACTGACAAAGGCTATATCTGACCTCTCTGATAGGAAAACTCAACCCAAAGCTGAGTATTAAAAAAAAAAAAAAAAAAAAAATTACAGGGAAGGGACTAATATTGCAAAAAGAAAACAAAAATAAAACAGGGCATGAAACACCAAATAAACTGTACTTTTATTCTTAAAGTATAGCTGGAGTCATACACAAGTCTGATTCTCCCTCTAACACCACATACTGGAAGTTGATTCATAGTCCTCTTCATACTCTTATACCAAAGAAAATTAACAGTAACCAAGGAGATGATGAATTAACCACTATGACCTGCAGCCTGTATAGTGTGTGAGCTGCATTACATTATTATGAAACTATCCATCATCCAGTCCTTCATTACGAAACAAAAGGAAAAAAAATCCTGATCTAAATGCAGTAAAACTATACAGCCATTTATTTACAACACAATATATATAACATTTAAATGTACCGTATATAAAATTTTGAGTATGTATAAAATTCCTGCATGAGGACTTAAACTTCTCTACTAAAAATTATACATTACTGTCACATGTACAAATCAGTCATTCTTGGTTTTGACTATGCATGTAGGGATATACAAAAATTCTTATTTTCTACGTATAAATAGTCTGTCATCCGTGAACTAAGAAGATATTAACTAAGAATATCTTAAGACTGTATGACAAAAAGCCCTCAAACTCTGTACAAATATAACATGAGTGATATTTTTTTTTTCACTAAAATTCAGCCGCCATAGGGCAATGTGGAGGCAGGAATGCAATCAGAAATGAACAGATCATGAAAAGTCTCTGCCCACAAACCTGGTTATATGGTATGTAAAATGTCTGGGACAAATAATTATACCTTACCCATGAGAGAGACCAATGCTCCTCTCAAAGACTGTAAACTATAATAATAATATCTTAAAGGACAAGGAACTTTAGCTGAAGTTATAAGAAACTTGTCTACAGTGCAGTGCCATAATGAGTTTGTTGTCAAGTGCCTTATTTTTGTATTTAATTAAAAAAAAAAGAAAAAATTGCTGGTACCATTTTATCCTAAATCATTTACCGTAACAAACTAAAATACTATGCACAAAAAATTTTGCCCTCTGCTATATACAAAGGTACCGGTAAGTTTAGCAATTCCAAACATATAAAGAACTTTTTGAGGAACTGGCTAAATCATAACAAGACTGACTATGAAATCATACGGATGAAAAGAAAGCAATCTTATATATTAAATGGCTTTATCCCCACAGACAAAACTGAATAGAAACTGAAAAGGTATAACTGGTGGAACCAACTTTAATTTCCCCAGACACGTGTGGACAAAACACACACATTACAGACAGAAAGCATCATTCAGTAAATAACCAAGGCCTGTGCATGGCTGAGTGATGGCTGAACTCACGACAAATGAAAGTGGACACGTGACTGGGATACCAACGCACAAAGAACCAGGAAAATTTCTCTCACCAAGTTTTGGTGGAAATCTTTCATCCGGTGCTGAGATTTTTTTAAAAGGACTTCATTATTATTGTACAGGTATCCTAGATATTGGGAAGTCTGGATGAAGTAAGTTTTGGATAAAGATTATAAAGAGGTGGATAGAACATTCAGTCCTGGATGAAGGACATTCCACTAGGTACACAGTCATAATTACAAACTTTCCTTCAGCTCTAAAAAAAACACTGGTGTATGAATGTTGAACCAGTATCAGTCATTACCTCTGATAATGTAAATGTATCCAATGTTTAAAAATAAAATAATTTAAATAATCCATACTGAAGATATTCAGCTTCAGTTAAATAAGGATGATCTTGCTCAACAGTCAGTTACACTAGTGTATTTGGCAGACAATTTCACACTCTCTTTTACCGAGTACATATTTTAATCTAACCAAGACTTGTTTTATCAAACATAAGATAGTATCATAATTTAGTTTAAAAAAAAGCCAATACTTCATAAATTAAAACACCAAATACCAGAGATATTGAACAGATTATCCAAGACACTCTACTCCATACTAAGTGCTGCTTGAGGTTTGGGATGAGGAGTGAAAGTAAAACTGCATTCATTACAAGAAGTTTAAAGAAATGGTAAAATCCAGCTCCTTATTACCCCTGCCACATGTAAGGACCTCATATTCAAAATATTAAAGAACAGTAGACCAATCTACACCCCTGGTGGTGGGACATATGGGGGGGGGAGGAAAGTCAGGCACCTCTTGGCAATCTGCACAGCACCTGACCTTAACCCCAACTAGTGCTTTGGACCAATTCGCCACCAGGCATCTCTCTTTCCTCATACTGGTAGACAATCAGACTGTATTCATCATCTTGAGTTGAGCGCAGAGTCTGAGAAATGAAAGATGACAGCTGATAACTGGAGCCTCGCAACTCTCTCGAGGCTTCAAGTTACCACACTTTTGTTTATGCAATCAAACCAGCATGGCACATTTTGAAAATTAATGTCGAATTAAGACAGTATGAAAATTACTGAAGGGCTGATCTTTGGCTATTGTAGTCAAGTGCTTTCGTGGTAGCTGACCTGACTTCCACCTGGAGGGTTTCTGTCATGCAATGGCACCAAGACCTTATGTCGGTCACCTATCCTTCCATGTTTCGTACTCTGATGGCCTGGTCTCAGGCCCATACACCTCACAAAGGGTAATATAGGGCAATGGGCTGCTATTTCACTGATCAGACTGTCTAGTTCAAAGATTCTGACTTATTAACTTCACTGTTTAAAACAACACTGAGTAACAGCGGATTACAGTACTGTACACGTAACAAAACCCTGGAATTTCAGTTTTCAGTCCTACAGTTTCTATTTTAGAGCACTACAAAATTTTCTTCCTTCCATTTTGAGTTAACTGGATATATAACGAGTTTCACTTGTAAGGCTTTTAAAAGATCTCTGCCATGTTCAAAGTTTTCCTTCCAACTCTTCATCCTATAAAAGCAGCCTCAGTATAGGTACAATTGAGTATCAGCAGCTTAACCAAACTGGAAGTGGAAGCCACCAGGGAAGCTGCCCCCAGTGGAGAAGCCAGAGCCAGGGAAGCCACCACCCTGGGGGAAACCACTATGGCTCCCGAAGGTATAGCTACCATGCCCACCACCTCCAAAGAAGGCCTGGAATATCTGGTTGGGGTCGAACTCTGTTAGGAAGAATGGAAACAAAAATTAGTCTGGGTTGGGATAACGTACAGAGTTAGACTTGGGCTGGGATGAAGTAGACCCTTGTGAACCATCCATCCATCAACCAATCCTATAATGCCCCAAGAAGAGCATAGGAGCCCAGGGCTAGACAAGTTGGTCCCAACATTTAAGATGAGAGTGACCAGCCTCACTAATCCCTGAGTGGCATTACATGAGCAATAAACCCAAACCACCCTGTGGATATAAGCCTACACAGGCGCAATCCGACTGAAGCCCCGTAATTACCCACTAAACCACCAGATGCCATAATTTGGTTATATGGTTACCACCCAGCATAGTAAATGGTTTCCTGGTGTACAGGAAACCATTTGGCTTGTCACTCAGTGTAGAGTCACCCACAGGCAGAAGGAAAAAGAAAGAAAGAAAGAAGAGGGAGTATAAAGTCACCCATAGGCAGAAGGAAGAGGACAGAATGAAGGAAGTAAAGACAGAAGAGGATGAAAGGATGAGGGGAAAGACCAGACATCTGAAAGCAGCACTACATCAAGTGAGTGGATGGTGAGCGCCCCCACCAACCACCAAGATCCTTATGATCATGGCCTAATTGGGGGGAAGCCTGATGTGTTAAACTGTTATATCAAATGGTTCCCCAAGGTGGGATTTCAAGCATGTTTGAAAATATCTGAGTGCAATAACATATTCTATTTTACACTTAGCCCATAATTTTGCCCTTTTGCAGCTTATTTCATCCCTGTAACAGCACTTCTTCATGACTACTATGGTATTACAGTCATCGCGCCTAAAGTGCACGTTCACAAACTGCATCTTGCCTAATGTGCGACACGGGTCTGACAATAACTAATTATTTAGAAAGTGCATTTGCTACTTGCAATGTGCAATGGGCATGAAAAACTGAGGCAAATACGGTATTCCCTCGCAGCTCACAAGCATAATTTGCAGCGTGCGATTGGTAAGGGTGGGGTTGGTGAGTATGTGTGGTGGGGTGCGGCTGGTGTGTGAGTGAGTGGTGGCCACAGCAGCAGGATGATGACATAATGTCTGTAGTCTCTAACCTGGACTTTGAGGGTTTCCTGGAGCAGCAACAGGCAGCACCTAAACTAGTGCAAACTAAGATGTGCATTCCATAAAAGTGACCACACAATATTGTGCTTTAAGAGCATTCGTTAATCACTGGTGCAGTCATTACCAGGGTTGCCATTTTGTATTTTTCATTACCAAATGTGGGCAATTGGTAATGAAAAATTTGATTGGCAATGATTCAGAGTGATCCACAAGGATTTTTCACGTGTATGAGTGTATCAAGGATGGAGACGGTGGATTACCTTTTTTTTTTCTTTTTTTCTTTCTTTCTTTTAATGAAAAAGAAGAAACCAAAGGCTAAAAGCCCACAAACCATTCCTTTAAAAAATAAAAATAAAGAAAAAGAGAGAGCCAAAACCCCTCCAACAGTGATGAAAGTGATAGTGAGGCATGGGATGAGGCCTGTGCAGAACAGCGGTGAGTGTTTTGATTCACCTTCCGTGGTATGGCCACAGGTATCACAACAACAATTCACATTATCTACCCTCTGTACAATGCTGGTAAAGTCTTGAATTTTCATAATGAATATACAGTACTGTATTACTCTTGCATGTTTCTATTGTGAGTATTCCTTTTGCATTTTAGTTAGGATAGGTATTGGTGAATCAATATACAAAAATTCAGGATGTGTCACCCATAAAGCCATTTTAACATGGGATCTTATGCTTCACAAAGTGCGAATTTATAAAGTGCGATGGGCTGTGCTGCCCATATTGACGCACTTTGCGTGAGATGACTGTATATACAGTAGTCTGGTATTACAACCAGCAATCACAATGGGAAGTGGACAATTTCAGGCTAGGTTGGAGTAAAATGGGTAGGAAACACATGTACTGCAACCCACTGCATCCCATTTAACACTGTTCATTATGGCCAATGGAAGTCCAGTGGCCTTCATAGTGTCCATACATGTATATCATCAAATCCTACATTGTCCCATGAGAAGTGTAGGACCCTGGGGCTAGGCAAGTTGGTCCTGACATTTAAAATGAGAGTGACCAGCTTCACTCATCCCTGAGTGGCATTACATGAGCAAAAACCCCAACCACCCTTTGGATGTACGCCTTCACCGGCTCAATCCAATTGGAGCCCCGTAATTACCCACTAAACCACCAGGAGCCAAAATTTGGTTATATGGTTACCACCCAGCATAGTAAATGGCTTCCTGATGTACAGGAAACCATTTTGCTTGTCACTCAGTGTACAGTCACCCACAGGCAGAAGGAAGAGGAAAGAATGAAGGAAAGAAAGACAGAAGAGGGAGTGTAAAGTCACCCGTAGGCAGAAGGACGAGGAAAGAAAGACAGAAGAGGATGAAAGGAAAGAAGGATGGAGGAGAGGAAAGAGCAGACACCTGAGAGCAGCACTACATCGAGAGAGTGGATGGTGAGCAGCCCCCGTACATGTATAAAGTCAGAATAAGGTTGGGGGTGAAATACCGGATCAAACTTGAGCTGGGCTGGACCTGGGAAGGGTCTATTTCTGTATTATTACTGACCCCTCTTTGTCTGAGGTCTCACATAAGCAGGAAATGATCATCTGAAGTCAGCATGGATAAAATAAACATGAGAGGTTTCTCAGAAATTAATCATCTGGGATCAGTATGAATAATATAAACTTGAGAAGTTAATCAGAAAATGAACATCAGAGTGGAGTATGGACAAAATAAACTTGATAAGTTAATCACAAAGGTTAATCATAAAATGATCATCTGGGGTCAGTATGGATAAAATAAACTTGCAAGGTTTATCAGAAAATTATCAGCTGGGGTCAGTATGGATAAAATAAACCTGAAGAGGTTTAAATGAAAATTACCATCTGGGGTGAGTACAGATAAAATAAACTCAAGTTCATCAGATAGGTTAATCAAAAAGTTGGGCAGTATGGATAAAGTAAACTTGGGAAGTTAATCAAAGAGATTAATTTGAAAATGATCATCTTAGGTCAGTATGTCAGTATAGCTAAAATACCCTTGAAAGGTTAGACAGAAAATGATCATCTGGGGTCAATATGGATAAAATAAACTTGAGAAGTAAATCAGAGAATGATTTTATGGTAGCATATGAATAAAATAAACTTGTGAAGCTAATCAGAAAATGATTATCTGGGGGTCTACCAATATACAGTACCTAAGCTGCTTCTCCCACAAAAAGGGAGGTAGCCGAGACAGGACGACACACTCCCAGTTTACTCATCCACTGAAACATATTCGCATCTTAGCCCCAGAGGGGAGAAGGGACAGATCTTCACCGCACCACACCACACGAAGGTCAACTGTGCAGTCAGTGACATCCGCAGCAGGGCTCGACAGCAGAGCTGGTTTACCCCTACATCATAATGGACCCATCCCCTTACCCGCACCTGACCTGATCAACTGATCAGACAAAATGTGGGAGAATATCCCCTCAGGGCTATGTCATCATTTATTCATTCACAATTTCTCTCCATTCATTTCTCTCACGCACAGCCACTCTTCCTTGCTCAACAGACATCCCTCTCGCATCCAACACTCTATTCACACTGCCCATCCATCCTATTCGTGGTCTTCCTCTCAGCCTTTCACCTCTCACATCAGATCTAGTTATCTTTTTCACCAATTGCTCATTAACCATTCTCTCCATATGCCCAAACCATCGCAACACCCTCTGCTCAACTCGATCAGCCATCTCCTGAACAACTCCAGTTCTCCTTCACACTTCATCATTTCTCACTCGATCCATATGTGTCACTCCACACATACTCCCCAGACACCTCATCTCCATTACATTCAAACTTCTCCTCTCTGCTACACCCATATTCCATGTTTCAGCCCCATATAATGCAGTTGGTACCACAATACCTTCAAACAGCCTTCTCTTTACATCCATTCTAAGCGAATGACATCTAAACACTTTTTTCATTCATCCCACCACCCTTCCTACTTCATTCATTCTAAACTTTACTTCTGCATCTATTCTTCCATCCACAGCAACATTTGACCCTAAATACTGTACTTAAAACACTCTACCTCCTCAAGCAACTCGCCATTCAAAACTGTATTCATCCTCCTACCATCTACCAACCTCATACACTTCATCACTTTACTCTTATTCTCATTTACTTTCCATTTCCTCCTTTCACACACCCTTCCAAACTCTTCTACCAACTGTCTCAATCTCTCCTCTGCATCAGCCACCAGTGCAGTATCATCTGCAAACAGCAGCTGCTTCAGATTCCACTCTCTACCATCAACATTCACCAGACTCAGATCTCCACCTAAAACTCTTGCATTCACTTCCCTTACAACACCATCCATATAAATATTAAACAACCAAGGCGACATCACACATCCCTGCCGCAGCCCCACTCTCACAGGAAACCAATCACTCACAGTATCTCCCACTCTTACACACACTCTACTATTTACATGACTTTTCACTCTTTTTAGTGACCTGCCATCAAGTCCATACAATCTTAAAACAGTCCACAAAGCCTCCCTATCAATTCTATCATATGCTTTCTCTAAATCCATGAACGGCCAAAACACATCCTGACCTTTCGCTAAATACTTTTCACACACCTGTCTCACAGCAAACACCTGAACCACACATCCCCTCCGTCTCCTAAAGCCACACTGCTCATCACCAATCACTCCCTCTGTACCCTCTCGAAATCTCTTAATTAACACTCTACCATACACCTTACCCACAACACTTAACAGACTTATACCCCTAAAGCTAGTACATTCATACTTAACACCCTTACCTTTATACAACAGGACCACACAAGCACTTGCCTAGTCGACTGCCACCATACTTTGCAGAGAGCACACATTCAACAATCTTACTAACCAGTCAACAATAGTCGCTCTACCACCTTTCAGGCATTCCATAGCACACCCATCCATACCTGCAGCTTTCCCTGTTTTCATCTCCTTTACTGCATCCTGCCCTTCTTCCATTGTGATCAAAGAACCATTCAACTCTCCCAACACATTTATTTCTTACACCCTTCCAACTGTCACAATCTCAGCCTTCCTTTCCTCCTCTACATTTAACAATCTTTCAAAATACTCTGCCCATCTCTTCCTTACTGCATCCATCTCAGTTAACATCCTTCCATCCTCTGTTTTTACTCGCTCTTCCTTCCCAGACTCTCCCTTTCACACACTTTCCATCTCCTTCCAAAACATTTTCTTATTCATTCATTCATTATCCCATCCTATGTCGCCCCACAGGGAAGCGTAGGAGCCCAGGGCTAGACAAGTTGGTCCTTACATTTAAGATGAGAGTGACCAGCCTCACTCATCCTTGAATGGCATTACATGAGCAATAAACCCCAATCACCCCATGGATATAAACCTTCACTGGGTCAATCTGACTGAGAGCACCTCAATTCCTCACTGAACCACCAGGTGCCATAACTTGGTTATATGGTTTTCACCCAGCATAGTAAGTGATTTCCTGGTATACAGGAAACCTTTTGGCTTGTCACTCAGTGTAGAGTCACCCTCTGTTGAAAATTCTCAGTCAACTGCCTACCCCACCTTTCATCTGCTGCCACTTTAGCATCATGCACAGCCCTTCTCGCCCTATTCCTCTTTTCCTTATACCTCTCATATGACACCTCATCCTTCCTCTGCAACCACACTTCATATGCACAGCTCTTCTTAGCCACAACCATACAGTAATCTCTCTACTATCCGGAATACCACTATCCGGTGACCTCACTGTTTGGACATCGTAGGCTGATGGTTGAAACCCAAAATGCCCAAAAATTCCCAAAAAATCCGGAAAAAATCCGATTTTTTTTTACTGCGTCAATTTGAATTTCCCGCGCATGCCGACCAGCTGAGTTTTTGCGCCGCCCACCTCTGTCTGGTCTCATTTCTCGCTCAGCTGCTGGTTCGTGAGAACGCCCTCATCATGGCTCCTCAAGTGCTTGTTTTTGTGGTGATTCCCTACCTCCTGCAGGGCTTGCTGCTGCTCTGCACCTTCTTCATCGTGTGTGTGATGATGGCCCCGCCACCTGAGAAGAGGAAGAGAGTGGTGTTGACTCTGGAGAAGTGGGAGATATTGGAGAAGGTGGACGCCGGGTGGCTGACATTGGAGAAGGTGGACGCCGGGTGGCCGACATCACGGATCCTACGTGAATTCAGCCTCCCTCGCTCTACTTTGTTTGATATCAAGAGGTCCCGAGACAAACTACACTAGTACACGGCTGACTTTGCTTCGAAAACCAGACGAAACGTGGAGAGGAAGATGCTGTTTACTCCTAAGTATGCAGACATTGACCATTCCACGCTCATCTGGTGTTGACAACAACGTGCTGCTACTTGCAACAGAGCTGAAAGCTGCTGCCGAGAAGTTCGCAAGGCTTCACGACACCCCAGACTTCAAGGCATCTGAAGGTTGGCTCTTCGTGTTCAAGTTACGGCACAGACTTACCGAGTGTAAGGCCTACGGTGAAGCTCTGGACACCAACGATGAGGGAATAGAAGTTTCAGCAGAAGGTGAAGGGCTTGATTGACAGGGAGGGTCTCACTCTCGGTCAAGTCTACAACGCTGATGAATCTGGCCTATTCTATCGTTCAGTGCCCACAAACACTCTCACTCAGGAGATGGAGAAGCATATACCTGGCCGCAAGCTCTCCAAGCAACGGGTGTCTGCTTTGTGCTGTGCCAATGCTAACGGCATGCACTGGCTCAAGCCCGTTATTGTTGGACGTGCAAAGCAGCCTCGGTGCCTTCATGGGTTAATGGATGTCCTTCCTGTCGTGTGGTATCATTCTCTGAAGGCTTGGTTCACAACCAAGATCTTTAGAGATTGGTTTCACCAACACTTTGTCAAGGAGGTCATTCATTATCAGACGGAGACACTGAAAATCTCACTTTACCAGGTAAAGGCCCTCCTGATTCTAGACAATGCACTTGCGCATCCGTCTGAAAAGGAGTTGGTGGATGAAAATGGCCACATTAGGTGTCTGTTTTTGCCACCTAATTCAACTGCTCTCACCCAACCAACGGACCTGGGAGTGATTGTGGCAACAAAGAGTCTCTACCGACGGAGGTTTTTGAATGAGCTGATGGTTGTCTACGAGGACGAGGATGAGTGCAGGGAAGGACGAGACATGCGAGGACATCAAACTGTCGAAAATCTTCACTGCTACAACCTCAAGTCTGCTATCTACAACTGGGCCAGTGCATGGAAGGAAGTTTCTGTCAAGACTCTAGAAAATGGTTGGTCTCGTCTGCTTCATGGAAGTGACGTGGTGCACGATTTCCTAGGTTTTGAGGTGGATGACTTCCATGCAAGGCTTCGTGCGGGTGGAGACAATGTGGATGTCGACGAAGTGCGTGAGTGGTTGGATGACGACGAGGGCAATCCTGGGTATCAGATCATGTCTGATGTCGAGATTGCATCTTCTGTTGCCGGTAAGAGTACCCAGCAGGAAGATTCCGACGAGGACAGCGACGATGATGCAGACTCCTCACGGAATGTCACTACTCCAGCCATCCCCAAGCTGAATGCACTCTGGGAACCTGTGGAGTTCATCCTTGACTACCTAGAACACCCAGACTGCGACAGAGAGATGGGGCCCTTGGGACTTGTGGAGAAGTGCGAGCTTTCAGGCAGCGCATCATTAATTGTTAGAATCGTCGTTGCTTGCGTCAATCAACCATTGACAGTTTTTTCAGGCCCGTCATCCCTGCCATGCTCAGCCCTCGCTCCACACCATTGCCTCACCAAGACAGGCCTTCTAGCTCCGAGCCACAGCCCAGCACATCGGCCATGGCGGAGTCACCACTGGATGTGAGTTTGCGGCTGTCTTCGGAGTCCTCTGCAGTGGTTAGTGTATCACCACGTACCACCGAGGAGCCCCTAGGCCGCCTCCGTCAGCTCCTCTCAGACTCTGACGTGACTAATTCTCCAGGACTCGTCACTAGACCACACGGGAATTTACAGTTATGTGAAGTGATGTACAGTGCACTGAAGTGATGTGATACAAGATTCTGTTGTTATGGGAAAGGAAGTGCTGGTGAGAGTAAAGTGAAGCAGAAGTGCCAAGGATTCTATGAATTCTTGCAGGTGCCTCAGGTGCACCTTCATACTGCCAGAGTCTGGGAGGACAGAGCGGCATCATTCTCGTAAGTACCCTATCTATCTATCTATCTATTGCCAGACGCCTCAATCCCGCACGAGGCGCCCAAAAACAAATCGCTTCCATGTCGCTCTGTCCCCCGCCATTTCACTACTCTGCTCCCAACTCACACACCCCTCTCTCATATACCTCTCCACTCCATCCCTCCATCTCATCCTTGGCCTCCCCCTCCCTCTTCCCCCTCCACCTCACTCACATACACTCACCTTGTCAGTCTTTCACTCTCCATCCTCTCCACATGCCCAAACCACCTTAACGTGTTTCTCCTAACGCTTCCTATCACGTCCACAACCACACAACAACACTCCTTCACTTCCTCATTTGTTAGTCTGTCTCTCCATGTGACTCCACATGCTCCTCTCAAATAACTCATTTCCACTGCTCTCACTCTTGACTTCTGTCCTTCCAACACGGTCCAAGTTTCACTTACATATGTTAGAGTTGGTATCACAATACTGTCATGTAACAACTTTTTCACTTCCATGCTCAACTCCCTGTCTCTTATCACTACTTTCAACGAACCAGCAACCTTCCTTCCCTGCTGCACCCTTTCAAGCACTTCACCCTCCAGACTTCCATCCTTGCTCATCACACTACCCAAGTACTTAAATGCACTCACATTCTCCATATCCTCCCCATCCAGTCTCACTGTACATTCACTGGCTTCACTTCTCTCGAAGACCATCACTTTACTCTTCCCTACATTCAACTTTAGATTCCGTTTCTTACACACACCCCCACACTCATCTACCAAGCCTTGCAGCTCCCCTTCGTCTTCACTCAACAATACAGTATCATCTGCAAACAACAGTACAGGGAGTTTCCAAACACTGCCCTCTCTCACTAGGGCCGCTCCAACATCCACTGCGTGACCTCGTATCTCTTTTATAACCCCATCCATGTACAGATTGAACGACCATGGAGACATGACACATCCTTGTTTCAATCCAACCTTCAAATGGAAAGATTCACTCAGTTTGCCATCCACACGCACTGCAGCCTTAGCACCCTCATTCATACTCTTCACTGCCTTCAACAACTTCCCATCCACTCCATATATTCTTAATACCTTCCACAATCCTTGTCTATCCACCCTGTCATATGCTTTCTCCAGATCCATGAAGGCTGCATACAACTTCTTGCCTTTCTCTAGAAACTTTTCGACTAAGGATCTAAGAATGAATATCTGGTCTACACAACCTCTTCCCTTCCTAAAACCTCCTTATTCTTCTCCAACTAATTCCTCTGTAATTTCCCTAACTCTCAATAAGTATCCTACCATATACTTTTCCTATTACACTGAGAAGGCAAATGCCCCTATGATTACCACACACTGCTTTTTCCCCTTTTCCTTTGTACAAAGGAATAATTGTACCTGACTTCCATTCCTTCGGGACTCTACCCTCCTCCCAGGCCAATCTGCACACCTTCCACATCCATTCATTACTATCCCTCCCCCATGCTTCAGCATTTCACCACACACTCCATTAGTTCCTGGGGCTTTCCCCATTTTAACTTTCTTCATTGCTTCCACCACTTCCATCCTACTGATTTCTTCCTCTCTTCTCACAACCCTCCTTCTCCCCGCCATTCCCTAGCCACTTATACTTGCATTACTTTCATTCTCTATGTTCAACAGTTCATTAAAGTGTTCTCTCCATCTGTTTACCTTTTCTCCCTTCTCCACTAGTAATCTACCATTTTTATCTTTCACACCCCCACTGACTTCGTTGGCACCCTTTCTAGCTCTCTTTACCTCCTTCCAGAACAGTTTCTCTCATTCCCTCCACTTTGCACTCAAATTCCTTCCAAATTCCTCATCCACTCTCTTCTTACTTTCTCTTCCTAATCTTTTCACCTCTTTCCTCCTCTCTACATATAACTCTCTCGTCCGTCTCTCAGCTTCTTGGACGCCCCTGTTCCTCATCCACTCATTATATGCTTTCTTCTTTTGTGCCACAGAACTCTCTCACCTCTTCAGTCCACCATGCTGTTCCCTGAACCCCCTTTCGTCTTCTCTTCACCCCACACACCACCTCACATGCTGCACAGATTTCTTCTGTGAATATCTTGCACACACCTTCCACGTCCCCCATCTGCTCCAATAATCTATACTGTATTTACCCAATCACTCTTCCACTTCCCTTTTATATTCAGCCTTTATTCCATCCTCTTGTAACTTTTATACCCTCCTTGTAACAAATACTTCCTCCTGTCCTTCCCTTCTCTTCCTCCATCTTGTTTGGATTCTTATTCTGGCCACCACCAAGTGGTGGTCAGAAAGTCCACTCCCCCAACCTCTATATACTCTTGCATCCATTACACATCTTATCCTTTCATCCACACACACAGTCAATCATTGCCTTCCGTTCATTCATTCCACCGTCCACCCCTCTCACCACATGCCATGTATACTTATGGATCATTTTGTGCCTGAAGAGGGTATTAGCTAACACCAACCCCCTCCCAGCACAAATGTCCACTAAAGCACTACCATTCTCATCCATCTCTGGAGGCACACCCCACTCACCAACCACTCCATCCACCTTCTCATTCCCTACTTTTCCATTCATATCTCCAATCAGAAACATTCTCTCATTCCTTTCAAACTTTTCCAAGCAGGCTTCCACATCTGTCCAGAACTCTTCTCTCACTCTACTTACACGATCTTGCGTTGGCGCATACGCGCATACACACACACAATTGCCCACATTTGTAGTCCAACTTTCACTCTTACCCACACAATCCTTGACCCACCTGATCCATACTCTCTTACATTCTCCTTCCATCTGTTGCTCACAGCAATACACACTTCCTCTTTCGCCCTCTCATTCTCACCCACTCCCGCGCATATACCCCATCCATACTCCCATTCTCTCACAGTCTCACCTCGCCATTTAGTTTCAGTTATTCCACATATATCCACTTTCGCACTCTCAAGCACCTGTACAATCTCTCTCTCTTTCACCTCATTATTCATACCCCTTACATTCCATGTTGCAATCTTTACCACGTCCTTTGTCCGGTTCTTTTTCGTCAACTTTTGGTCAGTCCTGGTCAGAGGCTTCTTGTTCGTATTTTTAGTTAGTTGTTTTTACGGGGTGGGGCACTAACTTCATCACAATTCCTTGTTTTGTTCTTCCCATATCATTAATCTCATGCATAAACTGTGTGAAATATGATTTCCATAATGATTTTCATGGTTACCCTGTTTTCAGCATGCTGTAAAGTGGTAAAAAATTCCCATAAATGTAAATAATAATTTCCTGCTTTCAATTTATTTTTTCATGCATGGTTACCCACTAGTATTAAAGTGCACAAGCTGTGAAAAAGGTGAATGCCACTGATTTTCATGTCCGGTACCTAAACTAAGCTGCCAACTCAGTGAACAGCTGTGCCTAAATTAGCTCAAATTCATCCTTTTGGGGTTAAATTTAAATGGATTCATGCTTTGTGTTCATTATTTTAGTGCACCAGCTGTGAAAAAGGTGAATGTCATTGATTTTCATGTCCAGTATTAAACTAAGCTGCCAACTCAGTGAACAGCTGTGCCTAACTTACCTCAAATTCATCCTTTTTGGGTTAAAATTAAATGAATTCATGCTTTGTGTTCATTATTTTAGTGCACAAGCTGTGAAAAAGGTGAACGCCAGTGAATTTCATGTCCGGTACTTACTTTCAGCAAGCTGTATTCTGGTGAACACTTTTGCCATACCTAACTCTTATTGACCATTTTTCTGGTAACAATTTACATCATTTACTGTATTTGATGCTTTGTATCCCATATTTTAGTGCATAAGATGTGAGAAAAGATGATTTTCATAGTGGCTGCCATGTCCAATACTTATTTACACTAAGCTGTCAACTCAGTGAAGACATATGCCTTACTTAACTCAGGTTCATCCTTTTGGGGTTAAAATTTAATGAATTCATGCTTTGTGTTCATTATTTTAGTGCATAGGAAGTGAGAAAGGGTGATTTTCATAGTGATTTCCATCCGATACTTACTTACACTATGGTGGCAAGTTGTGAGCACCTATGCCTTCCTCACCTCAAAATCATCATTCTTTTGGTTAAATTTCAATTAATTCATGCTTTGTGTGCATTATTTATGTGAAAGGACTTAAATAAGTGCTATGCATGTCCGGTAGGGAGGTAGGTAGGTGGTTTTCTGATTTAGGTTAGGTTAGGGTCATGAATGACCGGTGCGGGAGCTTCAGGGCCACTATCCAGACAAGACCACTTTCCGGTCATGCCTTTGGCTCTATTACATCGGATAGTGGGAAGATTACTGTACTTAATTCCTCGCACCACCATTCACTTCCCTTTCTTACACCACCACCCACTCGTCTCAAACCACACACCTCTTTTGCATGCACCACCACAGCACTCTTAAACAACTGCCATTCCTCCTCCACACTGCCATTCTCCTGATCTTTCACTGCATTCCACTCATCTTTCAATTTCTCCTGACACTCTATCATTTTCTCTCTTTTATTCAACTCACTCACTTTCAAAACATCCATGCCACACCTAACTCTCCTAGCTCTCACCCATCTCTTACCTACTCTCAACTTTTCCTCCACCAGCTAGTGGTCAGGCATACCTCCATCCTCCCCTCTCAAAACTCTCACATCCAACAATCTTCCTATTACATTCCTGGATACATAGTCCATCAATACTCTATCAACAACCATTCCACCCTCCTGTCTCACCCATGTATACTTATAAATATCTTTCTTCTCAAACAATGTATTTCCAATCACCATCTCTCCCTCAACGCACATCCCTATCATTCGTTCCCCATTTTCATTTCTTCCAGGCCCACCATGCATACCAACTACCTTCAACTGCTACATTTCCCACTCTAGCTCTCAGATCTCCCATCATTACCACATTCACATTAGCTCCAAAACTCTGCAAACACTCATCAACATGATTCCAGAAAGACTCCCTCTCTTCTTCATCCCTTTCACTACCAGGCCCATATGCACTGACAAATACCCACAACTCACGTAATTTCACTTTCACCCATATCAGTCTCAATGACACCTCCTTCCATTCAATCACACACTGCTGTTCTTCCGGGCTCACTAACAAGGCCACACCTTCTCTTGCCCTTCCTCTATCAACACCTGACAATTTTCCATTCACACTACCAAAAGTAGACTCACCTTTCCCTTTCATCTTTGTTTCACTCAAAGCTAACACATCCAACTTTCTTCTCACACACATTCTCCCAATCTCCTCCCTTTCAGCCTCAATCATACTACATCCACGCACATTCACAGACCCAATCTTCAGGGTACGGGGATAACTCAATCCCCCATCCTTTTCTCTGGCCTATCTCTTTTTTGGAACTAAAAAAACAGAGGGGGTTCCTAGTCCCCTCATCCCGCCCCTTTTAATTGCCTTTTACGACATACAGGGAATAGGGTGGCAGAATTCTTCCTAACACAACCTGGCCACAGAGTAGTAGTACCACCCCTCAGTGCGGCCAGATTGTCCCCCCCCCCCCGTTACAGAGGGTAGTATGGATGAAATTACAAAACTCCTTTCACACCACAGTTTTTTACCCCTTCCTAACAATAACACATTATACCAATTTATTCATGCTACAGTATCTTAAAACACTACTCGTCAATGCTGGGGATACTCAGGTAGTCTACATATTGCCAGATGCCTTAATCCTGTAAAGGGTGGCCAAAAACAAATCATCTCCATGTCGCCCTGTCTCCCGCCACTTTCACTGCCCTGGTCCCAGCTCACATCCCCCTCTCTCATATACCTCTCCACTCCAACCCTCCATCTCATCTTTGGCCTCCCCCTCCCTCTCCCCCCATCCTCACTTTCATACACTCTCCTCATCAGTCTCTCACTCTCCATCCTCTCCATATGGTCTAACCACCTCAATGTGTTTCTCCTAACATTTCCTACCACATCCACACCACAATGCTCCTTCACTTCCTCATTTGTCAGTCTGTCTCTCATTGTAACTCCACATGCTCCTCTCAAATAACTCATTTCCACAGTTCTCACACTTGACTTGTGTCCCTCCAACAAAGTCCAACCTTCACTTCCATACATTGGAGCTGATATCACAATACTGCTACACAGTAACGTTTGTAGCAATAACGTTTATCACAATACTGCCACGCAGTAACGTTTATCACAATACTGCCACGCAGTAACGTTTCCACTTCTCTGTTTCTTATCACTGCTATCAAAGAACCAGCAACCTTTCTTCCCTGCTGTACCCTTTCAAGCTCTTCACCCTCTAAACTTCCATCTTTACTCATCACACTACCCAAGTACTTAAACGCACTCACATTTTCCATTACCTCCTCATCCAACCTCACTGTACATTCAGTGACTTCATTCTCTGAAAGACCATAACTTTGCTCTTCCCTACATTCACCTTTAGATTCTGTTTCGTACACACTTTCCCAAACTCATTCACTAACCCTTGCAGCTCCCCTTTGTCTTCACTTAACATCAAAGTATCATCTCAAACAATAGTACAGGGAGTTTCCACACACTGCCCTCTCTCATTAGAGCTGCTCCAACATTCACTGCCTGACTTGTATCTCTTTTATAACCCCATCCATATACACATGGAATAACCATGGAGAAACAACACATCCCAGTTTCAATCCAAAATTCAAGGAGAAAAATTCACTACGTTCACTCTCCACACGCACTGCAGACTTGGCACTCTCATACATACTCTTCGTGGCATTCAACAACTTCCCATTTACTCCATATATTCTAAGAATGAATATCTGATCTACACAACCTCTTCCCTTCCTAAAACTTCCCTGTTCTTCAACTAAAGTCGCAGCGTGCGACTCTGAGGTTGTTATTATCGTGCTCTGGCAACCTACCATTCAAAAGTGCATCTGATTTCGTGCATAATATGAGATGCATGTGATTCGTGTATAATATGAGACGCATGTGATTCATGTATAATATGTTCGTGTATAATAATATTTGTGTATAATATATTTGTGCATAATAATATGATTCGTGTATGATACGAAATCAGACACACTTTTGAATGGTAGGTTGCCAGGATACAATAATGACAACCTCAAAGTCGTGCGCCACGACTATAATTCCTCTGTTTAATCCCTAACTCTGTCAGTAAGTATCCTACCATATACTTTCCCATTACACTATGAAGATAAATGCCCCTGTGATTACCACCTACTTCTTTTTCCCCTTTTCCTTTGTACAGGGAATAAATATACGTGACTTCCAATCCTTCGGAACTTTACCTTCCTCCCTGGCCAATCTGCACATCTTTCCACATCCATTCTACTACTATCTCTCCCCCATGCTTCAGCATTTCATCACACACTCCATCAATTCCTGGGGCTTTCCCCATTTTGACTTTATTGCTTCCACAACTTCCATCCTACTGATTTCTTCCTCTCTTCCCACGTCCCTCCTCCCAACCATTACTCAGCCACTTATACACACATTATTTTCATTCTCTCTGTTCAAAAATTCCTTACGAGTAAAGTGTTCTCTCCATTTGCTCACTTTTTCTCCCTTCTCCACCAGTAATCTACCATTTTTATCTTTCAATCCCCAACTAACTTCTTTAACACCCTGTCTAACTCTCTTTACTTCTTTCCAGAACATTTACATTCCCTCCACTTTACATTCAAATTCCTTCCAAATTCCTCATCCACTCTCTTCTTACTAATCTTTTCACCTCTCTCTTCCTCTCTATACTGTATATAACTCTCTCTTCCATATCTCAACTTCCTCCACATCCCTGTTTCTCATCCACTCACTATATGCTTTCTTCTTTTATGCCTCAGCCTCTCACTTCTTCATTCCACCATGCTGTTCCTTGCACCCTTTTTCATCTTCTCTTCACCCCAAACACCACCTCATATGCTGTACAGATTTCTTCTGTGAATATCTTGCACATACATTCCACATCCCCCATGTGCTCCAAATCATATTTACCCAGTTGCTCCTCCACTTCTCTTTTATATTCTGCCTTTTTCCATCCTCTTGTAACCTTTCCACCCTCCTTGTATGAACTACTTCCTCCTGTCATTCGCTTCTTCCGTTCCTCCATTTCATCTGAACCTTGACTCTCACCACCACCTAGTGGTGGTCAGAAAGTCCACTCCCCCAACTTCTATACGCTTTTGCATCCATTACACACCTTCTCATTCTATCATCCACACACACATAATTAATTATTGCCTTCCGTTCATTCAGTTCACCACCCACC